>APFE031350799.1:196349-312049 GCA_000404065.3 Pinus taeda
CTTTATGATTCAACAAATCATTTAGTCATGGTCACGTTGTTTTTTTCTTATTATAAATATGTGAGAAAAATTAACACAGTGGTGTGATTGAAAAATATTTTTTTAATTAAACCTTTATTGATGAAGGGTCGATTTATTATCAAAACATTTTGATTGAAGAGCAAAATTTTAGACATAACGTTCCTTGACGGCCAACATAAAAACCCAAAACGTCAAAAAAAAATTATTTGACAGGTAATAAAGAATCCAAATTCCAACCCTGGGTATGTTCTACATTTATGTTAATTCCATCATGTAGACCATTTCATAAATCAATTTCCATATATATATTTTCTCTAGATCTTATTGGCTAGTGAATTTTCATAGATTTATCTTCTAATTTTATGAGGTCCTACCTATAAAATCACCTACATTCCTAATTAATTATTTCATAATTCCAAACATAATTGTATTATCATAAACCTAACCAAGGTCCATCTACTTTTACCCTTAGTAAGTCAAATCTTCATTGTTGGTAAAATTCATGTGATAAATCTACTAAAACAATTTCTAGCATTCCATCTCCAATCTTTGCATTCCTTTTTTATACATATCAAGGTGATATACCTGACATCCTCTTAAAACAATTTCTAACATTCCATATCCAATATTTGCATTCCTTTTTCTTATATATGAAGGTGATGTACCTCACATCCTATTAAAAAAAATTAGGTATATTATCCCAATTTCTCTTTTCTTCTACATCGATTATTTCAATGATTTTTCATTCATTTTGATTCGAGTAAAATGCTTAATAAGTATGGTATCTATGTTATTTTGAAAATCACGTCTAATATAAGTTTAATGTTACCTTTTTTCTATTTATTTTCTTTTAACTTGGAAATAATAAATTCCCCATAGTAAAAAGTGTCAATTAAACATGAGACTAATTAGAATGGATAACCCATCTCGATTCATAGTTATATAATTTTAGAAAAGACTTCCATTGCCCTAAATATAATCCTCTAACTAACAATAGAGTGTTCTCCTAACATATAATCTAGTTATGATTTGAGGACAATGAAATGAACATGATATATACCATTATTCCATCTACTATAATGGAAAATAATTTGCTATTCGAAAATGGAAAAAAAAGTGAAATCATCGATCACTAAAATAACATCAGGTTAATAAGTGATGACTATTCATTAATCATATTCATAAATTGTAACTGGTAATTATCGGCATGATAATAATTTTAACATTAAAAAAGAATGGGAATAGTGGTTGACCACACTTACATGATAAATATTTCCTATAAAATGGCGAGTCGCGGTTTTCTCAAATAGCTTTTGATATAAGATTTTACAAAGGTGTATCTATATATATCTATTAATACATTTATTTTTTGTTTTATTTTTTATTTTTATTTTAGTTTATTTATTTGTTTTAATTGTTGTTAGAAGTGTATTTTTTTATATTTTTAAGGTAAAATAATTTATTTTTGATGTAATGTTTTTAGAAATGTTAGAGACCAATTATGGAAGTATGTTAGCATCCATTCTATCACATTGTATATTCATTGAGGGGATTAGTAGAAGGTTGGGTCAGCTAATCATCAATTTTAGTAAGAAAAAGATTGAATTGTAAAAGGAAAAAAACAGGGCATTGTGGGGACCATTTGAAGGTCATGTCAGCACATTATCAATTTGAGTAACAAAATGATTGAATTGCAAAAGGAAAAACAAAAAAAATTAGGGTACTGGCTTTTCAGTTTGGGGATTATTAGAAAGTTGGGTCAGCTCATCATCAATTGGAATAAGAAAAAGATTGAATTGAAAAAAGAAAAAAACAAAAAGTTGATAATCGTATAGATTATTTTTGGTCCAATAAACATTAAAATATCATTCATTCATTCATTTCTATTTCAAAATCATTAGATATCTTTATCTACTTACCTTTTCTATCCATTGTGGTTGAATTCATTTTTATACTTAGCACATGATTGTGGTTATGCTTAGCGCATTTTCTTAATACTATCCTTACCTTCCTGAATATCTAGTTTCTTTCCGCAGGCATCCTTCTATGCCACTTAGGATTTTGATTATATTGGTTAGTTTAAGCTTTCTTTTAATTAGTTGGGTCTCTTTTTAGCTTTTCAATGTACTTACATTGTTTAGCCACTTCAGTTAGCAAGACCTTTTACATCATATAGCTTTTACATCATTCATATATATATATAAATATATAAATGTAATACGTGGTAAAAGGTAAATGTATGAGTGAAGCAAATAAAATTTCTACAACCCCATTATCTATATATAAAGATGCGTGGAAGGTGAAATATGGTTGGAATTTCTTCATAAAATTTTATTCTTCTTTATCTATTGTGTATAATTTTGTCACGGTGTAACCCATTCTAGCTGCATGTTGTTGAAGGTTAGTTTCGATTGATACTTGGGTATGGGACTACATAAATGTTAAATGAGGATGGCCTGTAGTTGTAGGAAAAAGTCAAGGTCGTGTTAAACGAGGATCGGCCGTACCTGTAAGAAAAGCCATGATGGTGTTCGGGGATTGTTCATGAAGATGTTGCTCGAAGCAAACCTAGAAGCAAAACAAAAAACAAAATGTTGTAACCGGTAGATTAGGAGCTTAACTATTTCATGAATGCTTCCATGATATGACAACGAAAACGACAGCTTATGTTCTAATCGACATATGGAATATCGACGTGTTGGATTTAACGATGCATCAATGAGGTGATAAAATAGAAAGTGTTTATATTTGATTATTATGACGCAAATGGAAGAAGGTTATTTTGATCCCAGGCATGACAAAACTTGGATATCTGATACTCAAACTTTTGTGGAAAATGGCTCGACTAGACTTCGTATCCAGCATTTGTATGGTCGGTCTGCTAAGTTATAATTTTCTTTATCTCAGGCCATGGATTCTTTTTTTTAAATGGTTCACAACGCAAGAGGGATTCGATAGAGCGTGTGGGAGGAATCACCACATTTTTATTTTATTTATAACTTTTATTTTTTGCGATTTTAGTTATTGGTTTGGAAAGTTTATAAACATATATTTATAAAGATTTAAAGAATTTTAATGTAATTATAAATTTTTTTATGGTATCAAAATGAGAATGTAGATTTGATTTTAGAGAAATGTATTTGAAATTTTAGTTATGGTTTAGAAAGTTTATAAACATAAATTTATAAACATTTAGGATTTTAATGTAATTATAATTTTTTTTTATGGTATCAAATTCAGAATCGAAATTTGATTTTGGAGAAATGTATTTGAGATAAGTATTGAAAAAATCACCACACTTCTATAAAATCCGTAATTTCCACTTAAAATCCTAATTACTACTTTGAAAAATTTACCCACATCTACGGTAACAACAAACCTCTTCAAGAGTTTACTCAATCACACTGCGAAAATTCGAAGGATAATTGAGGTAAGATTATACGGCACAGAGAGTACGGGTCATCATCTGTAAATAGATGATGAGTTCAAGATACTTATGGCCAGTTTGAAATTTGCTGATAAAAAAGTTTGATTGTTCATAGAAATTGGTAGCCGACCAAAAAGATAAAAGAAGAGTTGATATCAAGATGACCTGCATGAAAGAAGAAAATATGGAAAAAAAAGGTGCATGCATCGATTTTGTGGATTATAACTCAGGTATTAATGGCTATGGACACCATGCATAAAAAAATTGGTTCTATATTAGTGACATTCTGGTTAATAATCCAAGGATTTTTTTAGAATGCATATCTATGTTTCTTGAATAAAACGATATTTTATTATTATTTCAAAACTTGGTCGACTATGAGAATAGCTAGTTAGTCGAATCGAGTAATTGACTCGTTTGATGAGAGTGGAGCTATGCGTATCCAACTATCTCCTACTCCGGGCAACGATGGTGTATTGAAGATATGGGAAGTGAATGGGCCATCCAGTTATAGACGGGAAGCTCAGTGGACTGCCGAATAATTTTATTTAGTGGAATTGATGGCGTTTGTCAGCTTGTGATCCTGCCGGTGAAAAGGACAGAAGAATGTTGCAATCACTGTACATAAGATTTGGCCATATACAGATCCAAGTCGACCTGAATCGAGGAGAGAAAGTGTGGCAGCATTGAAGTTGGTAAATAAATAGATGGCGAAGAAGAATGTTGATCGATAGACTCATGACACCTAGCTACCACTGCCAATCTTTGTGAACTAGAGCTGCCCATGCTCTATTGGCCTTGTCTCTAGCATGCTGGCATTTTATGTTTCAATGAACAACTTTTTGTTCAATTTATGAAGCAAGACAAATGTCTGTTTCGACTTCGACCAAGGTCGAAGTGAATGAAGAGCGGAAGAATCAATTGAGTCATGGTCTACTTGGTCGATATGTTCGAGGCTGGTCGAGGGCTAAACCAGTACAGATTCCAAGGATGTTTGCACTAGTATGTTGTCAGTAATGATTATCTGACTGAAACCATTGTTATGTACTAAATTCAGTTGAAGTATAAATGTAAGATTTTTGAGATCCACAGATCTAGATCTGCAAAACAATAAACAAGCTTGCAAGAGAAGGAAGGAACCGAGCAAGAATTGAGAAAAGAATGAAATTCATTTATTCTACAATATTGGTTTAGAATATATACATAAAAGCAACTAAGTTAAGCTTAGTTGTACATGCAATAACTAAAGCTAAGTGTGCTTTATCTTATGTTAATGTGTACATGTGCCACATGCAAGCAATAAGTTAACTGGAGCTAATCTAGGTGCATGTACACTAACACAACTAGTATAAGTGCATGTACACCAACACCCCCCCTTAAGCATAACTTAGGTGAGTGTGATGCAAAATGAATGAGTCCCGCCAACACGGTCATTTTAGGTACCCATATACAATGCATAAAAAACGAGGAAAGAGGGAAAACCCAGTGGGAAGAAAACCCCCCCTCAAAAATATAATGCATAAAAAGTAGGAAAGAAAAGAGTGAAAGTGATCGTGATTGTTTGGCGCGGGAGGACTGTGACCTTGAGGCCGAGCTTCATGTGCAACATCATCCCATACTTTGGCACGTGTGCGACCACTGCTTTTACGAGAAAACACAGGATGATGGAGGAAGCAACCCACTTCATTTGCAGATGGGCAACATCCCTTCCTGGGCACCGGCGAGGGCCTTCGTTGAACACAGGGTATATGAACTCGGACTTGGTCACAAATTTCCCATTGTGGAGCCATCATTTTGGCTTGAAATCGCGGCAATCCGCGCCCCATATGCTCTCCATTCGGGCCATGGAATACCATAAACACAACACCCCGGACCCCTTGTTCAACCTCGTTCCATCCGGCACCACGTCATCGTTCGCAACCACTAAATGCTCTAATGGAGCCGACGGGAATAGTCGCAGAGACTCTAAGAGTGCCGCATGCAAATAGATCATCTCTTTTAACTCATCCACCATAAACGCTTCCTCGTGGTCTGCGTGGGTGTCATGCTTTTTGCACTTTATTATGCCTTTGAGCTCCGTCAAAATATTCTCTTCCACGCTAGGGTGCTGCTGCAGAAGCCATAAGAACCAAGCTAGTGTCGGGGCCGTCGTATCCCTGCCTGCCATTATGATGCTTACGCAGGCTTCTCTCAACTGGTCGTCAGAATACACGCGGCCGTTTGTCTCCTTCTCGAGGGAGAGGAGGAGATGCAAAAAGCCCGGAGAATCCTCACAATTCGCACTATTCTACGCTATCTCTCGCCTCGTCATAGCACAGATCTCCGCGATATAATCATCTATGACTTTTACAACTTTACGGATCTGTCGTCTCGGCCCCAAATTCAGAAATCTCAGTGCCTTCCAGTAAAATGCCGGCACAAGAAACCAACGACTGGAAAGCTCGATGGCCCAGTCATATGCCTCTGTGAAACGATTATGTGCGAGGTCGAGGCTCAGGGACCCCAGATCGAATCCGTGGGCGAAATGAGAGATGCTTTCGAAAGTGTAGCGATGAAAAACTTCCTGGAGATCAAGAACAATGCCCTCTTTAGCGGCACGCAGGGGCAGTGGAATAAGTCTCTGGTGCACTAACCTCAAAGTGGTCTGAATAACGTTGTTGCGGGTTTTTGCGGCAACCCTAAAGCTTTTCTTGCTGATTTGGCAACTGAATCCCAGAGATAAAGCTCGCTGCGTGTGGCAAAAAAATCAGAATGGTCTCTGCTGAAGGGATAGAAGGCCCCCAGCTGAATCCACTGCCCGCAGAGCTCCTCCGTGGTGTCGGAACCGAAGCCGCAGATGTTAGTGCCCACCATGGGCATCCCAAACATTCCGAAATTGAGTATTGTGGAGATAGAGTAGCCCATGTCCTCCCACACAGCTTTGGTGTCTCCCGTCCAGTGCGCAGCATATGATCCTGAGCCAACAAAGGTGGAGCGCGTGAGCACAAAGAGACGCTTGTTCAACACATTCTGGAGCACCCTGTGCATGGCGATGGCCTCTGATAAGCCATACAGGCTGTGGGCGTCGTACTCAAGGACGCTGTTGTAGTGGACAGAGCTGGTGGCGATGGTCCTGAACCCCGGCGTAGCCTCCGCACCATAGGCATTGATCTTGTAGGGTGGCTCGTCCCAACGAGTGGCGGTGATGTTTGTGCAGTCAAGGCAGCACACCCATGGCAAACCCATGCCCGGACTGCTCCGGTTTGTGAGCATGGACCACTTGCCAGTGCAGAAATTGGAGACCTCGTTCATGTCGATCCAGAGACCATCCACTGGGACCATCTGGTGGAAGCGAGAGATCTCGTCCGCCCAGAAATTCAGAGTCTTCGGGTTCAGGAAGTCCGGGAAGTACACAGCGCCGGGCCTGCAAGTCTGGTTCTCAATGAGAGAGTTATATTCCTCATCCATGGCGGCTTCCCATTCAGGATGCCCATCTACTTCGGCATGAGTTTGTGGATCAGATCCATGCATCATATAAGCATGCATGGGTAAGGATGGCATGGATGGCTCCATAGCTAAGAGTGCTTGCGGATCTTCCTCAAACAGAGGGATAGAGGCAGGATCATCAAGGATATCACTCATGCTGCGCCATTTTTGTGTTGAAGGTGGTCGAGAATCTTTCGAACTACGTGCAGAAGTATGATCTCGATGTTCAACAACTGGTGGTCTAATGGGGGTCACAAGAAGAGACTCATCATCATCAGAATGCTAGTCTGAAGTTTTATCTGCACACTCATCAATGAGTGGTGACGAAAACTTGGTAACAAGTTCATCTACTGGTGCATGCGAAATATCTTCGTCAAACTTTACACTCCTTTCTTCATTTGCATACGTAAGTAGCAAATTAGAATCAACTTTACTGTGACCAAGAGAAAAGAGAAAAGATTGCCATATTTCATCCTGTTTTCCAAACAATCCTTCCAAAATTTTCCATATTTCATTTGGAGTTGAACATGATTCAACATGAAATAGCAGTTCCGGAGAAATAGATAAACATAGGATGCCGAAGGCCTCGTCCATGCGATTGAAATATCTTGATTTCTCTATTGCCGATGTTGGTTCAACTTCCGTTTCCATGGTTATTCGAAATAAGCCTCTACTTCTGAGATGAAGTTGAATCTTTGGCTTCCATTCGAAATAATTATATGGAGTGAGAATTGTGGATTGTGGAAACTCCACTTGAGACTCCATTCTTTGTTGTTGCTTTAATCTTCGAAACCTGCAAATAAAATTGCTTGTGCACTGATTACAAATCTCCGGGCTCTGATACCATGTAAGATTTTTGAGATCCACAGATCTAGATCTACAAAACAATAAACAAGCTTGCAAGAGAAGGAAGGAAGCGAGCCAGAATTGAGAAAAGAATGAAATTCATTTATTCTACAATATTGATTTAGAATATATACATAAAAGAAACTAAGTTAAGCTTAGTTGTACATGCAATAACTAAAGCTAAGCGTGCTTTATCTTATGTTAATGTGTACATGTGCCACATGCAAGCAATAAGTTAACTGGAGCTAATCTAGGTGCATGTACACTAACACAGCTAGTCTAAGTGCATGTACACCAACAAAAAAAGATGAAATAGGTCTGTGCATGGTGCATGTTTATTTATATAAGTTGGACGACCAGAGATGATGTAGACTGGTGAATTCAACCACATAATGAACTGATTATAACTATTGCATAATTACAACTAACAAAATACCGATACCGTATACCCTAGTCGAGTCATGATGGATTTAGCCAAAGGAAATGGGGTCAAAGCCATATTTTGAAATTAGATAAACCTTGACCAGGGTTAAAAGAGGATGATTGTCGACTAGAGATTAAATTTTTAGTCTCAGATCTCTAGCTTTTATTTTTTCCAATGATTCAAGCTTATGATTATGGCAATTTATAGCACACCTATTGAATGAATCATTAAGTAGCCTAATTTTGTATAAGAAATCACGGAAAGTATAGTTGACTAAGTGTCGGAGTCATGTTTGAACTAAAAGTTGAGTAGGCGGTGAATGTGATCTTTCTCTAGGGTAGACAATTCCCTTTTCCTTTGTAGCTAAATTAATTTCAAGTTAATTTCTAATTGATGATCTCTGCTCCTTGCCTAGGCCCATCGATATCCAGTCGACACTAATTATAAAAATCCCACCCGACCAAACAAAAATTAGAATTCCTTATTGAAGTTAAATCTATCGTTCACAATTGAGTTGAAATTTCATAAAAATATCAACGAAATCGTAATTGACCATGGAATCTATGGTAAAATAGATTTTCTATGCAATATAACATCAGATCATTGGCAGCGAAAAGAAACAAATAAATTCAACACAACCATGTGAATAACAATAGCTATAGCATAAGAATAGATAAAGTTTATAGAGCATTTGAGATTATTGACAGTAGCTATAGCATAACAAAGAAAAAGTTTTTAGAGCATTTGAGATTAATAGAATTTTTTTTGTAGTGGGCGAGGAGTGAAAGAATGCAGTTGAGAACAAAACTAGATAGCTCAACATACAAAAAAGAGACGAAATGAAAAAATATAACAAAATAATAGTTGAATTGATTGAAGCCATTTTACTATGAAGTTGCAAAACGGTTCTTTGGTTGTAATAGTAGCAAAGAGTAGGATGGTGGATGTGCAATCTTTTATTAATTGTATGTATGAATGAAGAAATTCTAAGAGTGTGAGTCACACACTAGAATCATTTATAGAGAGGAAAGATAGGCTCCTATATTAGTGAGGATCTCCCTATAGGCTCTTAGACTGGTGAGGATCTCCCTAATGTTTTGTTAGTTAGACTACCAATATTTATGGTATAAGAATATAGAAAATGATTGAGAGTAGAGATCTACAATATGTAGTCACTTAGTAAGTAAAAGTCACAATAACCCTTGTATATGTGGATCTTGCTATCCACCTAGTGTTTTTTGTGGATAAATTACCTATCCATACTGGTATGCATAGCTGATGGGCGGTAAGGATAATTCTATAAGAAGTAGAGGTCCAAGAAATTACTACATCCTTCCTGTAGACAAACGAGGGATTGAGGGTTGGGGAGATGTTTGTAAGGCCTTTTAAGGCATGTATAGTCATCATACCTGTATGACTAAATGTATCTAATAAGGTAAAAGGTAAATGTATGGGTGATTAGTTGGAGTGGGTACAATTTCTCCAACCACCTTATATATGTATAAAAATGCATGTATACTTAATGGAAAGACAGTTGGAATTCCATCATGAAACTCTATTGCTCTTTCTATATAATGTGTATGTTGTTATTGTTCTCGTTATGTGGTCCCTTATGGATGCATGTGAAGATTTTTCCATCAAAAAGATTCAATTGTTTTTGTTACTTCGAGCCTCCTTTCCTTTTCAAACATTTATGTATATTTCATGGTACCTTTCTCACTAATTTTTTCAAATGCCATTTTATGGAAATTAGGATTTTGAATGCATTCATCATTTCAAGCTTCCTTCTAATTATTTGGATCTTTGTCTTGGATTTTGAATTGTCCTATATTTTTAGGTTACCTAGGAGCTCTGATTAAGTTGGTAGTTCCATTTTTTTTTCAACCATTTGGGTATCATATTGTGTTTTTTATTCAATTTGACATCACATATGGTGTGTGCATTGAAAATCTCTAGAAATGAAATTAAAACTACATAGTTTTGGGGAGGAATTCATTTTGAAATCTAGGATTATCACCAACTTGTAATAGGCCTATGGTAGAATTTGAAAGAGAGATCATGATTCAGAAATCAAAGATAATCATGAAATTGAGCCAAGGAAATCATAGACAGGTAAAAACGTGTCTATTTCTTTATTTCTTCAACTGTGGCATAAGAAAGATTATTTGTATGACTTATTCAAGTAAGAAATGAAGGAAATAACATTGTAACAAAAATTCTAAATCTTTATGAAAAGAATGTGTTCTTATAGGTAGGAGGACGTAGCATGGGGGGGAGAGGGGTGAGGGGTAATTGATAAAGAGTTAGAGGAGATTGAATAGAGGAAAAATTGAGATACATCTAGTTCCCCAAAATAGTACCCATCAACATAAAAATTAGAGGGCGAAGTCCCATATTTGAAAAGTGGGGATGACATTAAAATGAGAGCAAGGGAGGTGTGAAAAAAAATGAAAATAGAGACTATATTGGAAATTAGGATGTTTAAGGTTTTGAAGTGAAATATGAAAGGATCATTAAAAATTTGAACACGACATTAAACACTAAGCAATGGCATTGGAATATTCAAAATATTTGAACCAATGTCTAAGAGAAACTTTAAAGGAAAATGGAAGAGGTGATAGGAGAGTCCATTTAGTAATTTGTTCCCAAATTAGGTGATGAAATAAATAATCAAAAGGATAAGAGGATTGAATTTTTGAAACCATACTAATTTGGAAAGTAGAGGTGGTAAAATTAGAATTTAAAAATTAAGTAAAGAAGAGGATAAACTTGATTATCAAACATAGTCTAATATTGGGAGGCAAGCTCAAATCATGATAAGAAACAAAAAAAAAACTGAACTTGAGTTTCAAATAAGAACAAAATACGATAAATTGAGATTAAGTTAAAAACCTTAATCTTGAACTCGAGAAACTCACAGACTTGAAATTGAATAACTAGTGGTCTCAATCAAAAAAATTGATAAAAGTTGGGATTGGTGAACAATTAATTCTTGCATTAAAGGGTGACTATTATATTTGCACATTGTATTGGGGAAGGTAGCTAATACCTGCTAGTTATTCTAGATTTCCTTGAGTGACAAATGTACATCCTCATTTCAGATACCAAACGTTCTATTTATTTCTCAGACCACAATTTTTTTGTTAACATTTGGATCTAAGTTCTTTAAGCTCTATAAAATCTGAGTATTAATTCATTATTAGATTGGGATCTTTTTAGCCATTCATTAGCATCATATAGGATATTCATAGTCTCAACGAATCCCGAGTCCTCTTCTATACATAACATATGACCGTTTGACTCTAATTGAATATATTTAGGTATCAACCCTCTAACATTCCCACCTTTAGGGTTGTAGTATCATAGACTATCTAGCATGTCTAGTTGTATTTTTCATCTACAATTTTCATATTAGATTTTTTTTTAAAGAATACTAAAAATCACAATGGTCATATTTTTGTAATATATATATATATATATATATATATATATATATATATATATATATAATATATATATACTCATGTAGTCCATTACAAGCATTCTATTTATAGTCCTAAGAGCGATCAATGTTGCAACCTAGGATCTAAAGTGGTAACACAACCAACAACCAAAATGACTTTATGGAAGTGGGGTATCAACATTTCTTCTTCCTAAAACCATCTCAAATCTCTTTTCTAAATTTACCATCACATTATGTTCATCGCGATATTTATAACCATCTAAATTTTACATCATTTGAAGCTATGGATGGAAGGTTATGACCCTGAGGATATTTTATTAGTACATGTTTAGTTAATATCCATACAACTAACATGTGGAATTCCCACCACGTGTCGTTTTCATCTATCAACACATCATCAGAAAAATGTCCAACATGTGGTGGTCATCCACCCATGTTTTCGAATTATGGCATTGGATCTATTCAGGATGGACATTCCAAATGTCAAGACACATTCATATCTATGTTTTTCATAAAGGATGAGTTTATAAAAGTCCTCGATTTAAAAGATTCTAGATCCAAATTTTGATGAGGGTTAAAAGATGCTAATAGATGTTGAAAGTAATTGTTATAATCCTATTTTCCACTCCATTGTACTGAAATAAATTCAATTACAACTTACATCAGTTTCCAGCCAGAATGTATCCGCTTTCAGTTTTTCTTTTACTTATGTGAGATTTATTGCATGTTAAAAGGATGGAATTACATGATTGAGTTATTGTTCATAATTATTTTGTCATAATTTTATAATTATGAGCTAATAATAATTCCATAATTAAGATAAAGCTCATAATTTTGAAAACGGTTTCTAGATCTTTTCATTGCCAAAAAGATCAACTTGACCCACTTGAGTATCTAGACAACAAGGGGATCAAGAGGTTAAGAAACTTCTACAATAACAAAGGTACGTGAATTTATATCACTATAATGGAGTGGAAAATACGATTATAGCATTATATCAATTACAGGTCAATTCGTTGAATAAATAATAAAAAGACTATTTTATAATACCGATAAATATAGTCTTCTTTATATGTTTAAAATGAATAATAATTATACACGTGCAGAGTTTTAAGATGCTGAGGAAAATTCCATTCTATCGAAGAAATATGTGAGTGGAAGTCTCGTAAGGAGATTCACACATTATTTTATGCATAGTGGTTGCAATGAATTGTAAATACTCTTGAATTGTTTGCAAAGAGTAAATGATATTAAGCACGTGGACAATGTGTTCATGAGGCATCAACTCACCAAATAAATGCCAGAAAGAGTATTTTATAATATTGATTGATAATTTTTTAATAAGACTTGATCGATGACATGATTATGAATCAATTTTATTAATAGATAGTAATAATATTGCTAATCTTTAATTCATTCTCCATTGCTAATTGTAGAGTTATTTGCACAATTCATTACTCGTCACTGCAAGTTCCCACATCTTCGCAAACATATTTGTCTTAGACACAATTTTTCCATATATGGCTATCCTACACACTTATCCTTTCTCACATGGGTCGGAACTAAATGCTTTCAATAGTTTGTATGTGTTATGTTTACAAGAATGTGTAATATAATATTTTATAGACACCAATTTTTATTGGTAATATTTGGTTCTATCGGTTTATGGTTTTATGTATATAAATAATATGGAAAAAATTCTTACATTTACATCCTCTAATAGTGACATGCATTAATTTAATAAATATACACATTAATTATTCAATTAATAAAGAGACATAGCCTTAATAATGTTAGAAAATGTAATTAGTTCTGGTCTTCATAATTGTCATTGTACTCATGTCATTATATATATCTTATGTTATAAGAAAAAGGAGAAAGGAAAATATTATTTTCAAGTGTGGGTTTCATGCTCTATTTGTATTGGTCATCTAGGTCAAGCATGCATTTAATGCTCCTAGCTTTTCTCAATTCAAAGAATATTTTTCTTGAGTGGAAAACAAATTTAGCATCTGTATGAAACCCTATTGGAGAAATTTTAACATATAAAAAATATTATTTTTGAGTCAAAAAAGTCAAATTTAATCTTTAAGACCAAGTCAACCTTGACAAAGGAAGTGAGCCTAGTTTGAGGTTATTCAACCTCATAAGAAGGCTCTATAAAGGAAGTAAGTTTGAATCATTTGGACACACTTCTGCAATCCGATTTCAAGCAAAAAGTAAAGGAAAACAAGGGTGAAGGACAAGAAGGCAAGAAAAAGTCTAAAAAAGAAATCAAGATGTTATTTTTGAGCCATATTCTCTCACATGTGAGAAAGGAACCAGGGACTCTAGATTTGTTGGAGGGAGAAACATTGCAAGTCGAAGTTGCAGACTTATATAAAGGGTCAAGACTCTAATTTGATCTATTTTGATTTATGTTGACTTTGAGGACCTCAAATTTCTTTAAGAAATATACCTTAGAAGGATGACACATACAAGAAGGCTATGGTTTTTGTTGTTACTAGAGGGAAAAATTGTGGATCTAAAGTAAAAGGACGAAGTTATGAATTGAAGGAGATTGTACGAAGTTTAACCTTTGTTGATTCATACCTTGACTTGTTTGAATCTGATTCTTGGAGGGCTAACTTCGTTCTTCGAGGAGGTTTTGAATTTTTTTTTTGGCTCCTGGTTTTCTTATTTTATCAAAATGTATAAGAAGAGAAGAGATTCTTTCTAAGCTTTCCCATTGGAAGGGTTTTTGCCTGGCTTAGAGTCCACTTCTTAGGACTATTGACTTTATGTTTTATCTCTTCATGATTGTTTGATGAAGAGAATCCAATCAATAATATTAATAATCTATCTAAATATCACAAGCAATTATTAGGGATGGAGAATTGTTTTAATAGTTTCGTTGGTATATTCTCCAACAAATAACACACTAGGTAGAAGCATGATATTTAGTGTTTGGTGCATTTGACAATATGAATATCCTCATAAAAGTATAGTGTTAAAAGGAAGAAACCTTCACAAAATGAAATATTTCATTGTAAGATCAACACAAAGAAATATCTCCATAATACTAGAGTATTTTGTCTCAAAAAGTGATCCATAATGAAAAGTGAAGATGGTATGCAAATTGCAAGTGAAATTTTATATGTGTTTTAGGTAATCGATCAAGTTACTAAATGAATTAACAAGTCATTTTTAACCACTAATTACAACTAAACAAGGACAAAATTACCATATCTTAAACACATAACACAAAACACAATAAAGGAGTTCAACCCTCTCCTGGCTACATCTCTTACTCTAGCATTTAATACAGGGATTATTTGATTAATTTCTTGGAAGTGTGTTTACATTACTTTACAATGCTCAAAAAATAGAACTGATGTCTCCAATGGATCCAAAACTATCAAAAACCGCCATCTAGTTTCTTTTTGCACCTCATTTGGCCAAAAATTGAAAAAGTTGTCTGTGACTAGTTTTTCCCAAATTACATGGCTAGTCATCCTAAAATTCAAACTAAAACTCGCTTGAGCACCCCCCAACAGATAATCACCATGCAAATTTGACCTAAAATACCAGTTGATTGAAAAAATTATAGGATTGTTAGTCCACCCATTAAGCCCCCAGTTCTGAAAATTTCAATCACGTTGGCGAATTTCAATACATTGGGGGTTGAGCTTCTAGGGCCTAACTCTATGACCTTTGGTTTTATCACACTCCCGGTCACATTGGGTACCAATGAACTACGACTAGCCCCCCTACTCTGCACTCTCTCTCAGTTCTATGGTTCGTCATGTGGCCTTTGGGTTGGCCTGTCCTCATATCCACGACCATGGTCATGTATAGGGTCATGCCTATGAACTTGAGTGCTCATATCCAATGGTGATACCCCTTGGGTGCAGTGGTTATGGGTAGGGCTAAGGCCTATCCTGTTGGCCCCTTCGCCTGTGGTCTGGTGGGCACTGGAGTGGCCACGTGTTAGGGCTTAACCTAGCCCTTCCCCCAAAAACACTATCAATAAAGTATAAATATGATTTCTAGATGATAGGTTAACAAGGAACAAGATAGGATGGTCGGTGGGCATCTTTTATGACAAACTGTTAGTTGTGATTTTGAATCCTGTGGAGGCAATTCAACCTCATACAAAATTTTTACACAAATGAGTGGAGGCGACATGGAAATTGCCGATTGGCCCATGCGGTTCTCTCTCATTGGTCCAACACAACAACTAATGCAATCACACCAAAAACAACCAATAAGAATTTAAAAAGTGTCATCTAGCGATAGGTCCTCATAAACATAGTCACCTTCCCATTCAAATTCCGAGTTAGCGTACGGACTGTTGACTCAATGTAGTTGCAACCCAAAACTTAAAAATTTTAGTTTTTTTCCAAATTGAACAGAATGAAATATTCAGAGCATATCATAATAGGCTTGAGTGAAATTAGTTGCATGGGATTCATATCGCCAAGATCTATCCTTTTGTTCAAGTTTTGATATTTGTTGCACACTTTGAAATTTTTAGTACTAAATTGATCACTTGAATCACTCCACATTGGAAGCTTTTGGACCTCCAAAAGATAATTTTTAGTCAACAATTAGATGAGGGTACCATTCCCTTAACCTTCCATCCTCAACCCATTTGGTTTTGTTTGTTTTTTTCGCTTTGAGATTTTCATGAAGGTACTTCACTTTTGAGGTCTTTGTCTTTTTGTCAAAGATAGGACCTTGTTGCAATTCTTCAAGATGTTTAGATGAAAAAAATTATTATAAGGAAGTATGAACATTCTCTCCTCCACCTTCAATCAAAGGAAACTTATTCAATTTCAAATTCACTTCACCTTGAACACTGTCACCATAATGATGCTCAGCATGTCTTGCCTTGCACTTGAATACTCTTTAATAAATGTGATTGCCATCGTCATGCACTATCCTTCTTCAAATTCAAGACATTATGAAACCCACAAGAAAATATTTTGGTACCAATTTCCCATTTCTCAAATATCCTTTGCATTTTATTTTTGACCTCTGCGTGTTTTAACACTGACATCTTGTTTACCCCAATGTTCAATATGAAGCATCGTGTTGAAATTGCACTTCATTTTGTTTACCTCTTTTAGCAGGAAACTTGTTAGACTCCTGAAAAATATTATCACATGAATTAGAAACCTCAGTGAAATCAAATTTCAAGCTTGATTCATATCCTTTAAAGGCTTTCATTTCCTCAAAATCTTTGTGCTTGAACATTAACAATGCAAAATTTTGACTAGCATTAACAATACTCTTCATTTGTCTAGCATTCCTAAGAGATAAATTCAATTTTTTGTTATGCGCTCTATGAATGTATTGCATCCCATTCTTGAAAAAATTATAATTATTCTCATAGGAAGGAAAATTACCTCTCCTATCATAAATATATGGATTTGCGAAAATAATGCCACATATATGAAGCAAAACTACATCAAGTTCAACCTCATCAGAAAGTTTGTAGTGATTGCAAATATACATATGCATTTCCTTGTCGCCTGCAATTTTTCATTCTCACATACCCAACCTAAAGGATAAGTTTTAGGATGAGAAATGGTTTATAAATTTAACCTCTTCATAATGTCTTCTGAGATAAGATTTCCTTGTGAACCACTATCAAACAATGTATTATCTTGGTATGCTTTTAAATGACTCTAATGTAGAAAAGCTCTATTCTTGTTTTTTCATATTGAGTATCATTGAGAAGATTTGAAGAAATATTCCTTCCAATTTCCTTGCCTTCCAAACCCATGGCTATGATCTTTGTTTCATCCTTAGAATGAGACTTGAAATCTTGTTGTGTAATTGCAACAATCTTTTCTTTCTCTTTGTTATTAAACATTTTGGGTCTCATCGCGGGATAATGTTTCGAACAATGGTATTCTTCATGGCCTTAATTAGAAAAATGTTTACATGTGATATTTTCTCCTTTCTTAAATGCAACATTTTTCTTATATTTTCCTTTGAAATCCCCTTTTTATTTTTCTCCAAACTTGAATGACTTCTCACTAGTTTCCTCACAAACATTTTTTGCTCTTTCCCGTAAACGAGTTTCCTGTACACAAACTTCATCTAGTTTTGTAGGGTTAAACATGATAATGGCATGTCTCAAGAAAGTATGTAATCCTCCAATATATTTGAGAAAAATATCTTTAGAGGACAAATCCAAACCCAAAATCAAAGCTCTTTTCCTAAATTCTTAATTATAAAACTCCACATCCATCCCCTTGGCTTGCCTGAAGTTTTGGAAATCCATAATAGATTTTTCGATGTAGTCTAGTGGATTAAACTTCTTTCTTCTTGAAACAAAAAAATAATTCCAAGAGGATAAAACCTTACCATGTTCCTTCATGTCCTCTTCGGTTTTGGCTTCCCACAAATAAGTGTTGTACCTTCCAATCTAAGAGAAGCAAGTTGAATTTAGGTCCCATCATTTTGGATTATTTTCTTCCTACAATACACTTCAATCTAACGAATCCATTATCTAATTTCTCATCATCTACCTCCCAAATGTACATAGGAAATTCAAATTTAATATGAAGATTTAGAAAAGGAGTTTTATGATGACCTTTTGGAGAATTTGGAGGTGTTTGTGAAAGGGTAGAAGAAGTGGAAGATGAGGATGAGGATGATGGAGGTGAAGGAGGTGGTTTGTCATCATTCCCTCCAATACCTTTTGGAGGCTTGTGTCCTTTTCCTCCATCTCCTTTTGCAGGTTTTGAGCTCTCTCCATAAAACCTTGAATTTCTCTCTTCATAAAGAACCTTAACCATTTCAGATATCTAAAGGAATTCCTTTTTGAAAGTTATTTCATCTTCAAACATCCCTTCAGGACCTCCTTCATATGCCATGACTATTGAAGCCTGATGAGTGTTTGTTCTCCTCAAAATAATTTGAGATCATGGCTCCACAAGTTCTTCTCCTCTTTTAAGCTTCAACTTTCTAGGCATCAAAAAAACACTTTAAAATAAATCAAACCTTCACAATAACCTAATGCTATGATACTAAAATGATTTGTAATTGAAAACTGAAGGTGATATGTGAATTAAAAGTGAAATTTTATATGTGTTTTGGCTGATTGATGAAGTTACTAAACACACTAAAATGTGATTTTTTAATGCCTAATTATAACCAAAGAGAGACAAAAATAGCACATCTAAAAAACATAACAGAAAACATGATAAACAAGTTCAACCCTCTCCTGGGCTACATCTCCTAGTCTAGCTTCCAATACAGGGCCTCTTTCATAAAGTGCTAAAAAGTGTGTTTTCATTGCTTTACAATGCTCAAACAACAAAAATTGTGCCTATAATGGATACAAAACTTTAAAAAACCCCCGTCTGGGTTCTTTTTACACCTCATTTGGTCAATAAATGAGAAATTTATGCCCGTGAAAGGTTTTTCTCAAACTCCATGCCTAGTCATCCTCCAATTCGACCCAGATCTGGCTTGAGCACCCCAAACCCAAAACTGGTGCGCAAATATAGCGTACAACCCCCTCGATGAGCAAAACTATAGGACCATTAATCCACCCATTAAGTCCCCAATTATGCAAGTTTTGATCGCGTTGGTGTATGCGATTGCACTGGGGGCCAATATTCTAGGGCCTGACTCCATGCCTTTTGATTTTTCCATGCTCCTGGTACCATGGGGTCTCAATGACATAGAGCTAGGCCCCTAAAGGTTCGCCCCCTTACTCCACACACACTCCAAGTGATATGGCCCATCATGTGTCCTTTGGGCTCGCCCCTCCTCATAGGGTCATGTATAGGTTCATGTGACCATGGGGCTCACTCCTTTTCTTATGCCTTTGGACTTGAGTGTTGGGATTCGATGGTGATATGCCTTGGGCGTGGTGGAGGTGGGTCAAGTTAAGTCTTAACCCCTTGGCCCCTCCCGTTGCAGTCCTGTGGTCGCTAGGGTGGATAGGGGCTAGCGTTTACCCTGGCCCATTCCCCAAAAGTTCCATTAATTAAACTTAAGTATGATTTGTGGATAATAGGTTAATAAGGATTAAGATAGGCGAGGTAGTGGAGGGCTTTTCTGATAGACTATTTGTTAGGGTTTCCCATCTTGTCGAGGAAGTTTGGCCTCGTAACAAAATGTTACACAAATGAGAGGAAGCCACATGGAAATGACTAATTGTCCACGTGGTTCTCCCTCATTTGTGCAGCACAAAAGCCAATGAGATCACAACCAACATAATTAACAAGAATAAGGCAAGTGTCATGCAACCATAGACCCTCATAAACACAGTCACTTGCCCTGTCAGTGTATGGACTTGTGACTGGGTGTACATGCAACCCAATACTTAAATATTTTATTTGTTTGCCAAATTGGTCAGAATGTTATATTGGCAGCATATGATATTGATTTTGAGTGAAACAAATTGTGTTGGATTCAGATCATTGAGATCTATCGAATCGTTCAGGTTTCGAGCTTTGTCAAACACTTTGATTTTTGAGTACTAAATTGATCCCCCAGATCAACAATCTTAACTTTGAGAGATGTGTTATTATTTTTTCCTAACATGATGTATTTGTGGCTTCCACCATTTAAAAAGTAGTATTATGTATAATGAAGGTGTTTAGGACAATTGGGTCACGAGACATTGCATAGAAAAGTGCAGAACATGTTAGGTTCCTATAATACTAGTAATTCCCCCATTACTATTGTTGTTGTATCCCTCATTAATATTGTTGTGCCCCTATTGTCCCCATATTATTACTATTATGCCCCATAGAATCCCTCTATTGTTATTTTTGTGCCTTTATATTATTATTGTTAGGTTAGCTTGGTTATATTGTGACCCCTTAGACTCCTATATATAGAAAGGAGGTTTTGTCATTTGAATCATCCAAGAATTGTTCATTTGTCTAATGTAAAGGAGGTTGCCCCTCAAAGAGGCCAAATTCTAAGGCGTTGGTCTATCTTTTCTATCTTTTTGTGAGCTAGTTTCATAACATTTGATATCAGAGCTTTGGATTCTAGGGTTTCACTACTCCAAACAAGTCATCGTGGCATTTCCACTATAAATTTTTCCGCGCCGTTTCAGATGTTTAAAAATAACCCATTTGGGTTGAAATCAGTCTGAACATCAGGTTTGAATTTCATAGCTTTTTGCACTATATTTGTGGAGATATGATCTGAGGAAGTTGGTCTTTCTGCAAACTCCCAAATTACATTCCAAAAAGGTGACCTGGCGAAAATCGTCATAACATTTGTTTTGAGAATCAGATTGAAATTTTGTTAGAAGGTATAGAGAGTGGATGGACTATAGTTTCCTATATGTATTTTTCAAATGCTAAGGTTAAAATAGTGACATGTGGCACTTCTTACAAGTTCTTTCTTCTAAAAAGGTATATAATCGAGTCATCTTAGGAGATTGTGCATGACTCTTTCTTGGAGAATATAAGCTCGATTTGATTAGTGTCATTGGAAAGAGGACACAGAGTGCTACTAGAGGTCGCAATTTTGGAACTTGAAGATAAAAAATTACAGAGATACATCAGATGCAATATCGAGCTCCTACAAAGTGAAAAAAGGTGTGTAGATTTTTTTTAAATTTTTGCATAACCTTGGTTTGAAAAATTAGTTTGAAGGAATTCAAAGGGAATAATGAAGAATTATTATCAGTAATTGATGCCCCGAAGAAAGAAAATGGAAACACCTAGTAAGAAACCTGAAAGCTTTACCATGACTCAAGAAGAAGAGGAAAAAATGCAACATGATATATCAAAATTATGAGACCAAGTGCAACAAATGTCACTCACACAAAAAGTAACAGAATCTAATATGGATGGTTTAAAGAAAGATGTAGAAGCTAAAATGAATGGTTTATAGAAAGGGATGGAAGCTAACATGAATGGTTTAGGGAAAGGCATAGAAGCTAAGATGAATGATGTGTAAGCTAAGATAGATTATTTGAAGATAGATTTGAAGACAGGAATGGAAGATTTGAAGACATGCATGGAGGATTTGAAGACAGATTTGAACATATATTTGACAAAGTTTCTACAAGAAATGCTTACTAATAACGAAAGTGCAATAAAGGAAACTCATGGTAAAAACAAAATAAATGTTAATCATGATTTCATAGACTCTAATGTTGGATCGAAGAACCACCATGTTCCAAAGATCAATATGAAGAAGTTTGATGGCAAGGATCTCGGAACATGGATACTACAAATGAAGCAGTTTTTCGATCTCCATAATGTGCAAAACACACAAAAGGTACATATTGAAACTTTATATTTGGAACCAAATCAGTTTATATGGTATTGATGGCTTTTCTCTCATAAAAAAATTGTCACTTGCATTATTTTTATGCAAGAAATGATAGTACATTATGAGGATACAAAATGCAACACTTTTTTTAGCCAATTGATAAATCTCAAACAAACGGGTTCAATGATGGAGCACATTGAGGACTTTCAAAAATTGAACATAAGGGCAAAAGATATTCCAAAGGAGCATAGGATTGATGTGTTCATAGGGACTTTAAAGGATAATATCCAACATGAGGTTCACATTTGGGAACCTGATTCATTGGAGAAGGCATTCAGGTTAGCAAGAAAAATGGAAAGCAAAATTATGGCAACCAGGAAGCCTACCACTCACAACTATAAAGATGGAAGTGTTGTTGCCCCTAGCCTTCCACAACCTACAAGGTTGACACCACAATAATTGGAAGAAAAAAGAGCAAGAGAGGTTTGTTACAGTTCTGATAGAAAATATGCTAAAGGTCATAAGTGTGCTAAGAAGAAATTATTCTACATAGATTGTGAAGAGGAGGAAGAGAAGGAACAAGAAATTTCGAAAGAAGATGATATACTCCAGGAACAAACCCTAGATAAAGAAGAAATGAATCCGAGCATATCTTGTAATGCATTGGTTGGAATTACCACTCCTCAAACCATCAAGATAGAAGGACATATGAAGAAGAAAAGGGTAATAGTGTTGATTGATTCAGGAAGTACCCACAATTTTATTCATTTTAAGACAACAAAAGAATTGAATTACTTCTGATATCCAGCACCAGAGTGTCAAGTGATGGTTACAAGTGGAGGAACCATAAATTTCTCTAGAAAGTGCCATACTATCAAGCTATCCATGGGAGAATATGTATTGAATAGCCCAATACTTTCCATTCCAATCGATGGTGCTGATGTTGTACTAGGAGTCTAATGTCTACAATCCTTGGGTACAATAGCTTTTAATTTTCAAGAACTTTTCATGAGATTTTTTGCAAAATCAAAGGAAGTTAAATTAGGGAGTATTATAGGGAAACCGAGAAAGATAATTGCCTCTAACAGTATGACAAAGTTTCTAAAGGAGGAACAATGAGGTGTATTTGCACAATTATGTTTACTTGATGTTTCCACATCGAAATCATCTATTTCTCTAGATCTCCAAAAAGTCTAGGACAATCATTCCAAGGTATTTGAGATTGCCAAAGTTCTCCTTCCTATTCGTGATCATGATCACGCTATTCATTTGATTTAAGGAAGTGTTCCTCCAAGCATCAGGCCGTACAAATATCCCTATGCCCAAAAGAGCGAAATTGAATGTATGGTTGCAGAAATGCTAGAGTTTGGTATAATTCAACCTATTCAAGGTTATTTCTCTTCTCCAATAGTATTGGTGCACAAGAAGGATGGATCTTGGTGCATGTGTCTAGATTATAGGGAGCTCAATAAGCTCACTATTAAAGATAAATTTCCCATTCCTGTCATTGATGAATTATTGGATGAATTGCATGGATCAATTTACTTCACCAAGTTGGATCGTGATTTAGGATATCATCAAATCAGAATGAATATTGAAGACATTTAGAAAACAACATTTAGAACTCATGACAGTCATTATGAGATTTTGGTCATGCCTATTGGCCTTACCAATACACCTTCTACATTTCAAGGTTTGATGAATTCCATGTTCAAAACCTTCCTTAGAAAATTTGTGTTAGTATTTTTTTATGATATACTATTCTACAGCAAGCCTTGGAAGGATCATGTTGAACATGTTTACAAGGTGCTCAAACTATTGAAGGAGAAAAAATTATATGAACAAAGCTCCAAAGGTTTCTTTGGAGTACAAGAGGTGGAATATCTGGGTCATATTGTCTCTCATAAAGGTGTTAAGGTGGACCTTAGAAAAATTAAAGCCATTAAGGAATGACAAATCTCCACATCCATAAAGCATTTACACGATTTCTCGGGTTGACAGGGTATTATCACAAGTTTGTTAAGAATTATGGGAGAATAACAGCACCTCTAACATCATTACTGAAGAAAGATGCATTTTCATGGATTGCAGAAGCAACAAAGGCCTTTGAACATCTTAAAGAGGTAATGTGCCAAGCACCGGTCTTAGCTACACTAGACTTCACAAAAACCCTTATTGTGGAATGTGATGCTTTAGGAAATGGAATTGGTGCTATTTTAATGCAATATGAAAGACTTGTTGCTTTCGAAATTCATCCAATCAAGGGAAAGTACTTACACAAAGCTATCTAAGAGAAGGAAATGTTGGCAATACTACATGCACTTAAGAAATGGTCACCCTATCTAATTGGAAGACACTTCAACGTAAAAACAGATCATGATAGTCTTAAATACTTTTTACAACAAATATTGTCCTTTGAAGAGCAACAAAAATGGCTCACAAAGATGTTGGGTGATGACTTTTTGAAATCATCTACAAAAAAGGGAAGCAAAATGTTGTGGAAAATGAACTCTCAAGAAAGGATGAGGATGTGGAAGCATTATTGTGTGCCATTTGTATTATCCAACTAGATTGGATAAATGAAGCAAGGGAGGAATGGAAGAATGATGAAGAAGTGTGGGCACTTATTCGAAAGTTACAATAAGATTCCAGTACATCTGATACATTTAGTTGGAAAAATGATTCGTTATGGTACAAAGATCACTTATACCTTTGTCATAATTCCCAACTCAAACAAAAAATTCTTATGGAATTGCAAACTTCTCCCTTAGGAGGGCACTCAGGATTTTTAAAAACATACCAGAGGGTTAAGAAGGAATTTTTTTGGGGGGTCCTTAAATTGGATATTCAAAAGTTTGTGGCAGAATGTTTGGTTTGCCAACAAAATAAAGTTGAAACAATTAAGATCCCGGGTCCATTAAAACATTTATCCATTCCAAGCCAACGTTGGGAGGAGGTTTCAATGGATTTTATCGCAGGTTTACCCAAGTTTGAAGGAAAGAGTGTTATCATTGTGGTAGTTTACAGGCTTACCAAGTATGCACACTTTTGTGTATTATCACATCCATTTAAACCCAATACAATTTCTATTGCATTTATGAAACAATTCAAAAGCTACATGGAAACCCAAAGATTATTGTATGTGAGAAAGATCCCATTTTCACTGGAAATTTTTGGACACAATTATTTTCTTATCTTGGTACTCAGTTAATTCATAGCTCATCTTATCATCCTCAATTTGATGGGAAAACTGAGATGGTAAACAAATGTTTGGAATGATATCTTCGTTGCTTTGTATCAGATAAACAAATGCAATGGGTCAAATGGTTGCCTCTGGCTATATGGTGGTATAACACTTCCTTCCATAGTACAACAAAAATGATCCCATTTATGTTACTTTATGGATATCAACCACCATTCATCACATCATATTTAAGAGAAAGTTCTAAGGTTCAAGCAGTGGAACATCACATTGACCAACAGCAACAAGTTCTCCAACTCTTAAAGGATAAACTCACATTAGAGCAGAATAGAACGAAACAACAGACAGATCAACATCGCAGTCAAAGAAGTTTTGATGTAGGTTACTACGTATTCCTACGATTACAACCATATAAACAAATGTCCCTCAAGAAGCTACGAAGGATAATTAATTATCACCAAAGTATTATGGTCTGTACAATGTGTTGCAAAAGATTGGTACTATGCCATACAAATTGGAGCTTTCTGTAGCTTCTTGAGTGCACCCTCCATGCTTCATGTTTAAAGAAGGTTATAGGCGACAAGCTCCCAGTTCAAACAATATCGCTAGAACTTGACAAGGAAGGAAAAATTATATTGGAACCGGAAGCAGTCACAGAAAGAAGAACTTGATAGTTATGAAATAGATCAATTTCGAAGTATCTCACCATGTGGAAGAACTTATAGGCTAAAGATTCCACATGGGAGGATGAGAATTTTATACAGAAGCATCCAGAACTACTCAAGCATTGACAACAACACTTTTTTGAAGGAGAGGGGCATGTTAGGTCCCTATAATACTAGAGACTCCACCATTACTATTGTCTTTGTATCCGTTACTAATATTGTTGTGCCCCTATTGTCCCCGTCTTATTATTATTGTACCCCATAGAATCCCTCTATTGTTATTTTTGTGCCTTTATATTATTATTGTTATGTCAGCTTGGTTATATTGTGACCCCTTAGATTCATATATATAGAGAGGAGGTTTTGTCATTTGAATCCTCCAAGAATTGTTCATTTTTGTAATGTAAAGGAGGTTTCCCTCTCAAAGAGGCTAAATTGTACGACGTTGATCTATCTTTTCTATCTTTTTATGAGTTGGTTTCATAACATAGCATTACAACAAAAATATTGTGTTTGTTGTTTTACACACTTGTTCTCTCGCACAAATCACAAATTAAAAACACATTTCATTTAATATTGGATAATAAGTGTTCAATTCACAAATGATCAAAGAAATGTATGTTTTATGAATCTTTCATGAACATAAATCCAAATTAAAATGGAGAACATAATGGAATCTTAACAAGCAATGTGTCTATAGTTGCATTGGCTAGGTTTTTATCATGTATTTTTTTACATTCATGTTGTCAATGCATACTCTATTAGTTTTCGAGGGCGTTTGTTACAAAGGTTTTTTTCCAAAGTGTTTTTCTATCTGATTTACTAAGTTTTTATTTTGCTAGTTGTGGGGATGTGGATCAAGCGCTCATTATGGACTGTGTAAGTCTATACGAAGATATGTGAAGTTGCCTTTCATTATTTTAGATATGGATATGTGGAGGAAAACTATGCAAATATGGCTTTCATTTTGTGGACTTGAGGTGCCATGTACAAGGAGTACCGAGTCTATAAGGAAAGCTCTGCATTCCACACAATGAAAGATTCTTCTACTGCACCTACCTCTTTGTGTGAGATCCTTACAAGGGGACAATTTTTGTTCAAGATTTGAGGATTCAAATCTAAATTCATAGATGAACTGAAAAATGTGACATAAAATGGTAAGTAAATAACCTACATGGAAAAATGATATATGTCAATTCTAATTGTTTGGTAGGAAATAGAATCCAAAATCATAAATGAAACTATCTATCTATTTATCTACATATCACACAATGAAAGCTCATTGACTATCGATTATCTTTGGGATATTTCTCTGCTTAATGAGACGATAACTAGGGGGGATAACTACTACTCATTTGGTTTATGAAGAAATTGTGTAGGGTGTGTAGATGAATTTTGTATGGGGTAGTTTTTTAAAGAGAAGGGACTATATAAAGTCATTCTTTTTTCCTCTGCATTGTGAATAAGGCTAATTTAGTATGTGGAGTCAATGTATAAAGAAAAATTGCTAACTTTGTGATATGAGGAGGAAGGATAAAGGTTGTGGGGAAAGTGTAGCAGAAAGGGTGTGTAGAGAATTTCAGTGTGGGTAAGTTCGTTAAGGAGTAGGGAATACATCGAGTAAAGTTTTTTTTCCTCTACAGTGTGAATAAAGCGAATTTAGTATGCATAGATGAGGCACAGACAAAAAGCGGTAATTTTTTAAGTGGTGATTTCATCAGTGAATACTCTAACAATGTTATGTCTGAGATTGCTACTGCTCTACCCAATGATACCAAAGTTGATGGGGGTTCTAGGAGCCTTATGTAACCAATGGGGAGATGGGGTGAATAAATATTCTGAAGTAGCGTTGAAATAGTGTGGACGAAGTGTTAGAGAAAGGGTGTGCATGGAAATTTTGTGTAGAGAAGTGGTATGTGTAGAGATAAGGGAGCACAAAGAAGTACTTTGCATAATAAAAAAATCAACTCCAGCTCTGCACTCCACACAATGAAAACACTCACTATCTAGTTGCACTCTATAGTTACAACACTTTTCACTCATTCTTTCTCCTTTCTTCACCCCCTATCTTAATTGTTTAAATTCTAATACCAAGATTTAGTATTACTATTACAGTGGATAATTCATCAAATTTACCATTATGCACATTGAAAACATCATACCTACAATAAAAGCTAACTCCTAGTGCAACTAAATAAATTGACGAAGTTATGTGAAGATGGTTTTCGTTATCCAGAATACGAATGTGCGGACTAAAGTTATGCAAAAGTTACTTTGATTGTATAGAATACAGCGAGGGTAGCCACAAGATTCGAACCCAAGATCTCCAATTTCAGTGAGACTTCATTTCCACCCACCATCACCACTATGAGCTACCCAAGGAGACTACTCATTAATATATTTTTATGTATAACTTTCCTATTACAATTTTTATTAATAAAAATTATCTCTTTATATATAAGAGTTAGTAATTAAATTTTGAATAAATTATCATTTTCATTATCTAAATTGTTTTGATACAAAACATTAATGCTATGTAAAAACCATAGAATGCTTTTAAATTATATTAAAATATAAAACTTAAACCTATTAAATTCCTATAAATTGCCTACCAAAATTAAACGAATTAACTCAGAAAATCAGAAAATATACATAAAATTAAAAATTAGAATATTAAATTTTATAATCAAATCTATATTAAATAAAATATCTTTAAATAAAACAACAAAATATACTGATACATTTTCTTTCGCATTGTACTCTTATTGTAAAAATGTTTAAGACCCTTTCAACCTTCTTCATTGAATTGCATCAATTTCAAAAGAACAGAACTTACATTATTTAATCTTTTATTTAATATTCATTATCAGCTATTTAATATGATATTGAATATTATCACTAAAATACCAAACGTAATTGAACTTATTACACGAACAATTACCTTTTTCGATATCACCTGGTGTAGTCCTCCATCAAGCTGTTGTTCTAATTGTTGCAACTCCTTGATAGTTAGTCTATCGAGGTCTTCACCCAAAAGATGCCTTAGCGGAATTTGACATTTTAAATTAGAATGTTTTATGCCTTCGCGGAATTTGACATTTTAAATTAGAATGTTTTAAGATGAAAATACAAGTGTTTTTTAGTTTCGTAAGAAAAATTACCTGCTACACCTTTGTAAGGTTTTAACCTTTTCCTTCAACTGCGTGAACTCCATGTTTGAATCCTGCGCTTACCCGTCCAAAGCTTTTTAAGGTTAAACATAAAAAGACATGGAATTATGAAAAATAATATATCGTATTGTATGGAATTATGAAAATATAACTAACATTTTAAAAGTGACCTAATAAACGAACCATCCTTGGATTAATATCATATCAGGGAAAACAAACATTATTATAAAACAAAACCAATTTCACACTGGGAGATGATGCTAAAAAAATAAATGTACCACTATTCTTATTAAAAAAAAGAAAGATCAAATCTTCATGGTTAGGTGATGATCGGCTGTATGGTTAGATGATGATCTAGTGTTTTTTAGAAATTATTCGGCTGTATGGTCAGATGATGATCGGGTGTTTTTTAGAAATTATTCTTCAATATATATTAGTATGATAACGAAATAATGTTACCAAATTTAAAACAAAAAACAAAAAACTAAATAAATAGTTATCTCTATCTATAATATTAAAATAGACTTTAACCTAAAGGCTTTACCAAGTCTAAGTTTATGTGTCCGAGGAACATTATGAAGAATTAAGTGGCCATGAATCCTTGGAACGTACTCCTCATTGATAAGAAATTGAACAACCAAATGTCTTACTTATGTATGTAGAGTAATTGGACATTGATAAGAAATTGAACATGTAGCTCTATCCCTTTAAGATGTTGGGCCACCCTAGTGATAAGCACATGATTGACGTCGTTTATAAAGCTAACAATTGGGGAATCTTGCCTATGGTGATTACCAAGATGGAAGAGATTGTTTGAGGCTTTTATTGAATATAGTGTGAATGATGATGCTTTTATTGTTTGTTATTTTAATTTTCTTAAAAATTTTGGAAACAAAAGAATTCAATTTCTCAATGCACATAGAAACGTAAATGAATTCGTTATTGGTGTTATCAACTATATGGTTCCCAGAGCACTTCATAGATGTATTCAACTATTCTAGAAGTATTCGTAGACAATGTCCTTTGATTGATTTGTGCACTAAATGTGGGCTGTTAAAAGATGCACACCAACGAAATGGTCATATAAAAAGCGTTTGAATGAATATATGGTATGAATGAAAGTGTTGGAGTGGCTTTATTCTGAAACAGTTTTATTAATAATGATGGACGTGAAATCATGCTAAAGGTATTTGATGGCGAGAACCTTAATCATGTGGGTGAAATCCGTTGATTATGTGGTAGAAACAAATAAAAGACCAGAGATCATGCATGATATCATTATTATGGATTAGAAGCCATTATTATTTTTAAACCTATTTCTTATCATTTATAATTTTGATGGAGATCCACACAACAATATGATTGGGGCACTAACTTCATTCATTTTAGAACATTGGTGTGGAGGAGAACTTGAACTTGCCAATAAGCATGAGATAATTGTCATGAATATTAAATCTAATAAAATGTCTCATTATGAAGATTTTCATAGAGACTGGATTCAGAGAATATATGAGGTTAAAGATAGAAAAAATATCTTGTGGAAACAAATCTAGTTAGCAGCATTGCCTTCAAAATTTGTAGATTATCTAAGACAACAAAATTCTTTTCAGTTGCCTTTTGAATCCTTTACTTGGGGAGAAATATACAACATCATAACAAAAGTTCTGGTAAATTTATGCACTAGTATGAAAGTTAATAAATATGTGTAGAAGATGTCAAGATTACCAGATAGCAAATCCATCTATAACAAGTATGGTCTTCCTATAGATGACGCCATAGTAAAAAGAAGAAAAGCTAAAAGGAAGGCCAAGAAATAAAAAAGAAAAGAATATAAAAAATATCCACAGAGGAAAAGAAAAGGGACCAAGAAAGGATACTATAGATATGTGCCAAAAACACATTACTATGAACCCAAGGATATGCATCTGTAGACACATAAGCAAGATTAATGGAATAAATTGATTTTTTGGCTCTGTGGCCAACCTGGACATACCTCCAGTCATTGTGCTTTATCAGAAGAATCTAAGAGAAACAAAGGAAACAAATATTTTGAAGTTGCAAAGAAGAAAATGACAGTAAAAATAGAAGGCATTGTGCCAACCCTATGTTATAAATGTGGTTCTAAGAATCACAAATCTAAAAATTGTCCAAACATATCATGTAGAGAACAAATACAACAACGAAAACTTCGTTCAACATCTAAATCCTCTTAAAGTTCTTCTTCAGAATGCTCTAATGAAGAATTAAACATGCACATTAATGAATGTGATTGCACTAATTTAGACAATTACCAGTGTGAATGAAGCACTTAATTAGAAATCTCATCTAATGAAGACCATGTTTCTCTGCCAAAGGAAAAGGTTCTCATGGCACAAACCATGGGTGATGCAGAAACAAAGCTACTTGCCCAGATCAGAACATTGGGAGAAAGAGAAATGAAGGAAAATTTACTAGAAACTTTTCTATGCACAATGCACAAAAATCAAGGGAGCAGTAGGAAGACTGCCTCTAAAACTGAACCAAAGGCATTATTCGTCAATGCGTCATTTGAAAGAAATACAAGATATTTCCAAAGAAGACATCAAAACTCTATGACCAGAGCCCTCACATTAGGAGAAGTTAGCCAAGAGATTTATCATCTTAAAAAACAGATTCTCTCTAAAAGCACAGGTGTTTAAGTTAGAAAAAGGGAAGAAAAATGAGGATGCATATGATCAATACTACACTAACCCAAATATTGAAATGTTTGAAGGAAAAAAGGATGATACTATAGGATTCACCAACATGAGAGTAATGGCTATTCAGTATCAGCAACATCATGTTATGCTAGATATCTATATAGATGGTGAAATGTTTTCCCTAAGAACAATTATTGACTCCAGGGCAGATGTTAATATTCTGAACTAAAAAATACTACCTGCAAAGTAGTGGGTAAAATCCTTTAGAAAAGTGATTGGGTTAGGAAACAAAGATCTACTCTATGAAGTCCCTCAGGCCCCTATTTGCTTTAAAGAGAATTGCATCAAATTAAAATTTGTTGTTGCAGACATTCCTGTTGACTATATTTTGGGGAATGTATTTTTTGCAGCTATGGAGCCACATGGATAAGCTAGATTAAAAAATGGCAAGGATGGTTATTTTATATATGTACCAAGCTCAGATGGAAAATTACAAACAATCAAGTTACCCTTTGTCTGTACCCCTAGAGTGTCTACTATGGTACAAGAAATGCAGCAGATCGAAAAGGAAAAAAATAAAATTGAAGAGCTCAAGGAGCTAAAGACCACCATAAAGGTAGGAGATTCAGACTCCTATAATTAAACAAAGGATCTCAACTTTGAGACCACAGATAGAAAAAGAATGTTGTGTTGAAGGACCAAATGCATTTTGACATAGAAAACCACATTGTATATAATTTCCCTATAAAGATAAGTATGAAGGGAAATCCTACAAGAGTAGAGCAATCCCTATGAACAAAGAATATAGAGATCTCTATCGAAAAGAGATAGAAAGCCTTATGGAAAGAAGATTTCTTAGAGAATCCAACAGTCCTTGGAACTATTATGTTTTTGATGTTAATAAACATTCAGAACAGTTAAGAGGTATCCCTATACTGGTCATAAACTATAAATATCTCAATACTTTCCTCTCAGATGATACTTACCCCATTCCTCACAAAGGAAATATTTTAGCAATAATAACAGGGGCTAAAGTGTTTTCCAAATTTCATATGAAATCAGGATTTTGGTAGGTGGAAATTAATGGAGATGATAAGTTTAAGACCGTTTTCAGTGTCCCAGTAGGACACTATGAATGGAACATCATGACTTTAGGACTAAAGCATGCCTCCTCCAAATTCCAGAAGATTATGGATAACATTTTCAAGGCATATTTTGATTGGTTACTAGCATACTATGATGATATACTTATATCTTCTAAACCGTCCATGATCACTTTGAACATATCCAACAATTTGGACAACTTGTCAAAACCAATGGATTACTTCTTAGCAATAAAAAAACTGAATTATTTCAGACAAGTATCAAGTGTCTTGGCCATACAATTGAAAATGGGTAGATCACTCTGCGAAAACATGCTTTGCGATTCGCTGATAAATTTCCAGATATTATCATTGACAAAATTCAATTACAGAGATTCTTGGGATGTTTAAACTATGTAAGCAATGTTTACAAAGATTGCACCAAAGATAGATTATTACTCAATAGAAGACTTTAGAAACATCTAGAACCTTGGTCTCAGGCCCACACTGAAGCTATTAGAAGAATTAAAATTAAGGTAAAAACTCTTCCTATTCTTCATATCACTGATGAAGATTCTTTCAAAATTGTTGAAATAGATGCCAACAATGAAGGGTAGGGAGGAATTTTGAAGAAAATAAAGAAGGAAAAGAAGATATAGTTCAGTTTGTCTGATGGACTTGGAGCCCACCTAAGAAAAGCTATTCTACTATAGAAAAAGAGGTCGAAGTAGCATGGAACTGCATTGATAAATTTAATATCCACCTGATACACAAAAAGTTTTTCTTAAGAAAAGATGCCTCTGCACTAAAGAAAGTCCCTAGTAAAGTTTTAAGGAAAGCAGGAGAAGCTAAGTTCCCAAGGTGGCAGGCTCTATTTGCAAATTATGATTTTGAAGTCAAACACATCAAAAGAGAAAAGAATTGTTTGCCTGACTGCCTAAGTAGAGAATATTTAAATCAGAAAGACATTGCCATGTTCATAGTAAATTGTCTACCAAATATTCGTGTATAGGCTCATCTAAAGGTTTTTGTAGTGATCACAGAGAAGAGACTTAATGAGAGCGAGCTTCGTGTCTAAAGCCCCCACAACAAATTGGTATTAGAGCCAGTAACGTTTGGTTCATTACAGTTAGTACTCACAATCTAGAAGTCTCTAAAATGGATAATTCTAGAAGATGAGTCTCTTTCAGAGAGCTTGAAGCTAAAGAACAAGCTAAAGAAAACCCATTAAGTGATGTGTTTTCTTCATCATCTAAAAAGGCTATAAATTCTATAGAACTTGAATATTTTTAAAGTCATCCTGCACCTAAGTGGTGCCTGGCTAGTATCTCCTCACCAAAGGTATATGTTGACTTATCTGTATTCCATCTTAAATATATAATTAGAATATACATCAAAGAAAGTATTAGTAAAATACAAGAGAACCTAGATTCTATACAAACACTTTCGCTTCTTGACACTAAGAAACTTCAGGCTAAAGCCAAAAGACTGGGAACCAAATATTTGCATATGGGGTGCATAAGGGTAGTGATCAATCCCTTAGTCCATAGAGGACTGAATACTTTTGTTCTTGTCATAGTTAGAGATCTGACACATAACAAGTATTCAGATTCATTGATAGGAGTAATGGTTACTCCATTATCAAATGGACCAGTATACTTTGATTTCTCTCCCAACTTTTCTATATATACATTTGATGAGCACATCAAGGATATTTTACAGCTATGGATTCAAACAATAGGGTTTGATATGAAGAAAAAGAGAAATAATATTACCATTAAAGCTCATGGTTGTTTTAGACACACAAGTACCCCCTATCCTGTAGTTCTCCATGCTTAGGGACTTGGAGCCCACATGAGAAAAACTATTCTACTATAGAAAAATAGGTCAAAGTAGCATGGAACTACATTGATAAATTTTATATCCACCTAATACAAAAAAAGTTTCTCTTAAGAACAAATTCCTTTGCACTAAATAAAGTCCTTAGTAAACATATAAAGAAAGAAGGGGAAGCTACTTTTGCAAGGTGGTAGGCTCTATTTGCAAATTTTGACTTTGAAGTCGAACACATCAAAGGTAAAAAGAGTTGTCTACCTGACTTCCTAAGTAGAGAATATTTAAATTAGAAAGACACTTCCATGCTGATAGTAACGGAATGGGACCCTACCCAACATATAGAGACTCTGAGAAGTATTTTTGAAACACAGAACTGGGAAGAATATTGTTCGAAATGGAAACCAACATGCCAACTAAGAAACATAAAAGTGCTCGATGCAAATATGCAACCTCGTTCAGATATTCAGCACTTAGTGCCTGAAAGGAAAGTCTACGCCAAAGGTAGCAAATGGATACATGAAATTGTGTATCAGAGGAGTATGATGGCTGCATACTTGGCTGAAGAATCCCTAAGCTGATCTAAAAATGGGACACTTGGGCTTCTTGTCTAGCTTACAAGAACCTCTCCCACTTACAAAGCTTAAATACTCCCAAGTCCTTATGATTAACCAATGTGGAATTAATAATGTCCTTCAAAATAAGGTGCACGGTTATGGTTGTTTTTAAATTGTTTACGTGCTGTAAATTGATTTTCTTAGGTTGATATAAAACCTATAATAGTGAAAAAATGTAGCAAATAAAAAACAACATAAGACAACAATTTAATTAGGAATTCACCCAAAACTCTTGGGCTACGTCTCTGTGAGCTCTAGTCAACTTGACTAGGATCTCTGGAATTATGGTATAAGTCCTTTTACAAGCGCTTGGCTCAAATCCACTGTTTTACACAGAAATAATGGGTTTAGACACCATTTTATCCTTGGCTCTTGAGTCTCTCGACTTTTTGGCTCTCGGCTCTCGCTCTCGCTCTCTGCTTTCAATCTGGCTATTGGCTTTGGCTCTTGAAGCTTTGGCTTTGGCTCAGGCTCTGGCTCTTCAGTTATGGCTTCTTTACTTCCCTACAACTCTCTAGCTTTTCACTTGAAAACCAGGTGACTACCTCGGCTACTCTGTGTAGTAGCTTCCACTCTCTCTCTTCTCTCTCTGCTCTGCAACTGCTTTCCATTTTCATGTCTCTCTCAATTGAGCTCTCTCAGCTCCTTTGAGGCATTTTCCTTGCTTTTCGTCTTCCCCAGCCATTTCCCCGCGTCCAATCATTCCCCTGTGGCTCTGTGGCTTTTCTGCGTTGTCCATTCGACTGATCATCTAGCTTTATGGCTCTGTGGCTTTCAAATGCCTCATCATCTGCCAAAATGCCTACTTGTAGATTGGAATGATGATTAGGAGCAGTTTTTGCAAAAGGAATTGTGGTTGTTTCATAGGTGAAAATAAAAAAATAGAGAAAATCCCATTACATAAAGAAGGCCAACAAAATACATTATCGAGTGTGATTTATGGACGTGAAATCCCTTTCAACTGCCCCTAAATCCCTATTGAGTCCACCATTAGGTGTTATACTGCATCGCACTAGTGTATTAGGAAAAATCCCAAATACACGGGAAAACCTTCAAAAGCCCAAAAATATCCACTTCATTGGACTTCAAAATATTATCATAATCACCTTAAAATCACGTCATGTCCACCTTTGGCTACTGTCGCAATCTGTACTGTTGATCTATTGGATCCTTGATCCAATGGTCAATATCCCATTTTGGGCGGTTTAGGAGCACGGAGGTTACCCACCCGAAAAGGTGATTTTCCTCTCTCTTCCCCCAGCCACGTGTCAATCAATGTGTGGGATCAGGAGGAGCAAGCCCAAAACCATCTTCTACTTGAGGCCCACCCAAAACCCACCGTGGAACTCAAATTATATATATTTTCATGTATAAAACCTTTCAGGTCTGTGACATACTGTATCGAATGCATTCCTTTGTGTTTCATTTATTTAACGAAAATGCCACTTTACATAGGAAAAACCCCTTTTTCGGATTTCAAAATATATATATTCGTGCATATAACACATGTCAAGTTTGTCTTTATCGGAAGTCACCCAGCCCGAGGTCCCGCCTTATGTCCCATGCCATCATCGACACTGATCTGCCGATTTCAGTGATTGTAGCTTCACTCAGTCTGGGGGTTCGTCCTTTGCCTTATGCCATTTCCAATTGCGATCCGCCAATATCAGCGATGGCGATAGCGCATCGGGCCGGGTCTCGCCTTAGGTTATATACACACAATCATGCCTCCAACCTGATATGTCTGGGATTAGTGATCAGGAGTACTTCCCCTTTCTGCTTAAGTCTACCTTTGACCTCCTCTGACGAGATTTTTCTTCATAAAGCCTTTTAGGTCAGTTTTTTGAAGATTTTCCTCTTTTTCCAATGAACAAAGGGAATCTTCTTTCTACCATAACGTTTTCATCCTAAGTCCATTTTTTCCCATTCAAGTTGTAGTAGATTCAAAATGACATGATCTTTGCAATGGGCTATTTCAAGGAACTTCCTTTGACATTCATTTTCCTCAATGAGGATCACCTAGAGTTAGGAGTCTATCCAAAATCCATTTTGGATCACGCCTTACCACTAAAAGAACTTTTGGTCTCCAAAATACTGATATACTGATCTGAACAGTACCTGAGAGTAACATCATCGTATTTTTTTAGCCTCCAAACACTTGCCTTGCATAGTGCCTCTTAACCAAGGTCTTTGACGACTTCCCTTCCTGGATGGGCTTGTCTTCTTGGGAGGAACTGTCTTCCTCCTTTCCTTCCTACAGAACTTCTGCTCAAATGGTCATAGAAGGTGGTTTGAACTTCTTTGCCTTGATCATTGATCCAATGTGGCTCAAACAAATGTGAAGTTCATCTGCTCCACAAAACTTTCATTTGTATCTATTTGACAAGCTGTCAACAACAATTGTTAACAACAAGAGAAATACATGCAATAGCTGGATGGTCTAAACTCCTACTTCAACAAAAGAAAGAGATTTCATAACTTGTGAACACCTCCATGTCTTAGATCTGCATACAAATGATAGACTAGATAACAAGCCCACAAAACATGTCTTTAAACAAATGAACCTTCAAGTCAAGCATATAGAAAAGGACCATTACGACTCTTTTTCAAAAGATGAAACACTTCATCATTATCTTCCTTTTGAGACCAAGTTAACTTCTCCCAAGTCAACATGGCATCACATGCATGTCAAAGAAATCAACCCTGCAAGTTAATTACACACATTTTCAAAAAGAAGGAAATCATCAACATCCCTATGTTCATGCATTTCATACTTCAACATTCACTTAAGCACACTGTGCTTTCGAAGCTGAAATGAAATATAATGTAGATGCATCGATATACATGAAATCTCAATTGGATAAGAACTCTAACCATTTCTTACCAATCCTTTTCAAAGGTACTACCTTTGTCTGCACATCAGCATCATCGTGTGAATCATCATGAGACACATCATTCATGGAATATTCATTTCCATTTCTACCATCTTCTCTTTCCAGTTTCTTCATCTTTTGTGGAACCATTGCTGGATTCAAAGTCCAACATTTTGTAGCAAGATGTCCTTGCTTATGGCAGTAAGTACATTACATGTGCATCCTCTGGACAACATGATTCAACTTGTCCAATGGACCTTTGGCTTCTTGCTTCCTTTCCTTCAAAAGTTTCCTGTATGTGGCGATTCTCTTCCAACATCTAGAAATATTATGGTTATCCAACCCACAAAAGGAACATGCAATTATTTTCCCATATATATGTGGAAATTTATCATGCTTTGCACAATCGAAAGGAAAATGATTAGAACCAGATTTATATCATTCTCTTTCACCTTTATTGCCTTCAGGAGGAGGTGAAGCAAATGAAGAAGTGGCTTCCTTTGGAATCCCATCAATCCCTTCAAGGTTGTTAGAGTCTCCCCAACTCTCTAGTTCAAGTGTGTGCCTCTGAACACCTGCATCCTGTAATTGATGTTTCAAGCTATTGCATTCCTCGTTAATACAACCTTCACACTGTTGAAGACCTGCAATGCAACTCCCTTTTGGAGCTATTTTAACGGTCTTCATGGAAGCTTTGGAACTTTCTCAATAAGCTTGTCCATAGCCAAGACCTGAATACTTAGGCCTTTCCCCAATTATTATTGGCTCAATAATACCTTGTGCATGTCTACCCAAGCCTTTTCCTTCATAGCCCATCTTGGACATTAGCTTGGAACCTATGCCTTTGGTATCTTTTTCAAAAGAACCAATATAAGCATTCTTAGAGGAATTTGAAGACAAACTGGAACGACTTACCTCTTCTTCAAGTTGATACTTGACCAAAGCTTCTTTGGCAACAAAGAGTTGTCACTCTAACTCATGCATCCTTTTTAGGTTCATATTTACAATATGAAGTTGCCTCTCCATTTCCTACAGTCTGTCAGAATGCAACTGCTTCTCTTCCTCCATGGAATTCAATTGCTCTCTAACTATGTTTCTCTTCCTTCCATCCTAATACATTTCTCTCACCTTTTCCATCATGATGAACAAGTCCTGCTTCAAGTATCCATAATAGAGTCTTGTGATGAAGGAGGAGTTTGAGGATTCACTTGTAGAAGTTCTCATTATACCAATGAACAAAAGATATTCAAACAAGATTAATAAAGTGTTGTATTAAGAAAGCTTTTGCAACAACCTCATGTGCTTCAAGGATTTCTTTGAGGCCCTTTGGAATAGAAGAATGCCTTCATCCCTTCTTCCTTCTTGTCCTTCTTGGACTGTGCTATCAACAATTTTTCCTTCACCTCTACAAACTCAAACAATAGCCAGTCTGTAAACAACCATACAATCAAACTCTAACTGTTTAAACACCTTTTGGACAAGGAATCTTTACTCTCTCAATCAAGCATTCTGATATAACTTTCTTTGAAGGTGAGCTTAATCAATCTGATGTTGTGATACCACCTGCTCTGAAAGTGGGGCATTTAGGCTTCTTCTCTAACTTACAAGAACCTCTCCCACTTCCAAAGCTTAAATACTCCCAAGTCCTTATGATTAACCAATGCGGAATTAATAATGTTCTTCAAAATAAGGTGCATGCTTATGGTTGTTTTCAAACTATTTATGTGTTGTAAATTGATTTTCTTAGACTGATATAAAACCTAAAGTAGTGAAACAATGCAACAAATAACAAACGCACAGATGATAGCAACTTAATTAGGATTTCACCCAAAAATCTTGGGCTACGTCTCCATGACTTCTAGTCAACTCGACTAGGCTCTCTGGAATTATGGTATAAGTCCCTTTACAAGCCCTTGGTTGAACTCCACTCTTTTATAGAGAAATAGTGGGTTTAGACACCATTTTATCCCTGGCTCTTGAAACTCCCGGCTTTGTAGCACTCGGCTCTATCTCTAGCTCTTAGCTCTGGCTTTGGCTCTTGGCTTTGACTCTTGGCTCTGGCTCTTGAACCTCTGGCTCTAGCTGTTTTGCTTTAGCTTTGGCTCTGGCTCTTGAACCTCTAGCTCTAGCTGTTTTGCTCTAGCTTTGGCTCCGACTCTTTAGCTCTGGTTTCTTTGGCTTCCTGTAGCTCTATGGCTTTTCACTTGACCCCCAAGTGACTCCCTTGAGTACTCTGTGCAGTAGCTTTCACTCTCTCTCTGTTCTCTCAGTTCTGTAACTACTTTCTACATTCAACTCTCTCTCAATTGAGCTCTCTAGGATCCTTTGAAGTATTTTCCTAGGTTTTCAGCTTCCCCAGTTGTTTCCCTGTGTCAAATCATTCCCCTGCAGCTCTGTGGCTTCCTTGCACTATCTGTTCGACTGGACATCTGGTTTTGTGGCTCTATGGCTTTCAAATGCCTCATCATCTACCAAAACACCTGCTTGTAGCTTGGAATGATGATTAGGAGTAGTTATAGAAGGAATTGGGGCCGTTTCGTAGGCGGAAATCGAAAAATGGAGAAAGTCCCATTACATAGAGAAGGCCCGCAAAATACACTATCAGGCATGATTTTTGGACGTGAAATACCATTCAATTTCCCTTAAATCCCTATCAAGTCTGTCATTAGGTGTTATACTGCATTGGAATAGTGTATTGGGAAAAATCCCAAATACACGGGAAAACCTTCAAAAACCCAACAAAATCAACTTTATCAGACTTCAAAATATTATCGCAATCGCCTTAAAATCACATCGGGTCCACCTTTGCCTATTGTCACAATCTCCATAGTTGATCTATGGGATCCCTGATCCAATGGTCAATATCACATTTCAGGCATCTTAGGAGCATGGAGGTTACCCACCCAAAAAGGTGGCTTTCCTCTCTCCTCCCCCAACCACGTGTTAACCAATGTGTGGGATTGAGAAGAGCTAGGCCAAAACCATTTTCCGCTTGAGGCCCGCCCAAAACCTGCCTTTATGGAACTCAAACTATATATATTTGCATGCATAAAAATTTTCGGGTCCGTTATATATCGCATTGGCCACGTTCCTTTCTGTTTCATTTATTTAACGAAAATGCCAATTTACATAGAAAAACCCCTTTTTCGGATCTCTTTCTCTCTCTCTCTTCTCTCCTAATATTAATAATATATATATATATATATATATATATAGATATATATATATATCGTGGCTATAAGACCTGTTAGGTCCGTCTTTATCAAAAGTTGCATGGCCCGGGGTCCCACCTTAAGTCCCATGCCATCACTGACGTGGATCTACCAATCTTGGTGACCGCAGTGTTGCTAGGTTCACGGGCTCTTTCCTTATGCCATCACCGATTGTGATCCACCAATATTTGCAATCGTGATAATGCATCAGCCCTGGTCTCACCTTAGGTTATATACACACAAGCCCACCTCCAACCAGATATGGTGGGGCTTGGTGATCATGGGTCCTTCCCCTTTCCGCTTAGGTCTACCTTTAACCTCCTCCGATGCGATTTTTCTTCATAAAGCCTTTTAGGCCATTTCTTTTGAAGATTTGCCTCTTTTTCGAAAGAACAAAGGGCATCTTCTTTCTGCCATAACTTTTGCATCCTAAGTCCATTTTTTCCCATTAAAGTTGCAGTAGATTCAGAACGTGATGTTCTCTACAATGGGGCTATTTCCAAGAACTTCCTTGGACTTTCATTTTCCTCAGTGAGGAACACATAGGCTTAAGAGTCTATCCAAAATCCATTTTGAATCATAAGCCAAAATTTTAGAGGTATCATTGTGATCTCAATAGAAGGAAGCAACCAGAGGAGAATCTTACACAAATATTTTTCTATAAATTAGACCAGATGGCCAGGATGGTACAACATGCCAGAAATGTGGCCACAGGGTAATCTAAGCATTATCTTCCTAGATACCATTTACAACTTTTCAGACTACAAAGAGTTGTGGTGGGACATCATGAATTTAGATGGAAAAAGTGAAACTCATTACACAACAGTAAAATTTGGGGCCACAAGGAGCACACAAAGACAATGGCAAGGTTAATGGCTTCAACAATGGTGGAAGGATTTTGACCTCAACAAGACTTCTATGGATCCCCCTTTCTTCCAGTGTGACTTTTGATATGAATGCGACACTTGTGGATTTTTAACTGAATCCTGACATTCTCCATGTAAAACTGTTGGAAATGTCAATAATTATCAAGAGAGTCAAATTCTTGGTTTTTTTTGAAAAGACACCATGAATGGTTAGTCACCACTAAGATTAAACACCAAATCATCTTAAGAAAGCCTATGATTTTATGAAGAATTTATACAAAGGCTTGGAATTCTTGTAAATATTTTGAGATAAGATTTCCATGGGCCACACCCTTGGAGGACTAATGGTTCTCATGAGCTTGTCCTTAAATATTCCACAATGTAATAAGGATGTCTAGTCACAAGACCGAATATGACCAGTTTTCTCGTCTTCTTTTTTGTTTAAAAGCATAACTATGTAAAAGTTATTTATAGTACAATGTTTTCCTTGGGATTTGTTCAAATATTCCATAGTGTAACTTAGTATGAAGATTTTTTAGTAACGAGACTTGGATCACTTGTCCAACTTTTGGTGAGCTTTGAGACACATCTGTTCGACTGATGAAGGATAGTACTAAATCTATCTTCCTGACTGTGAGATGTTTGTCCCCTCATTTTCCTATATAAAAAAGGAGTAAGGCTCATTGTTGGCATTCGGGGTGTGAGTTTGATTTTGGTTATGTTTTTGACATTTTGATTCTGAGGAGGAAGTTCTTGCTTCCATCTCTTTAGAGTCGGATCTGAGGAGCCTGCGCATTAGAGTGAGAGCTCTCGTGAGAACCTAAAGTGGCCAAATTCTTAGGTTTTTGAAGTTTGTATGTTTTTGTAAGAATTCAAGTTCTAATACAGAGTCTGTGGAAGGACAGGAAGCCTTTAGATGTCTTCTTGCTTCACAAGTCACAACACGTGATAAATGCCTAAACAGTCTATCTCTAGAAAGGAGCTTCAAAAATTTTCTTTGAAAGTTGTAAAGAAACTTATGCATAAATATCAAATGGACCAGTATACTTTTAATGCTATCCCAAGTTTTCTATATATACATTTGATGGGCACATCAAGGATTGTTAAACAGACATGGGGAGCCAGAAAGATATAGCTTGCATTACATTTTTATTAACAATAGATGTACATTTATAGTATAATATGGTGACCGTTGGGATTCACATCCCAAGGTCCCTTGGACTACTTAGTTTGTTCAGCTTCCACACTAAGCCATTTAGGATTAGGTGTCCAACATTGCCCCCCTTAATCTGAAGGGTTATGTATGAGTCCAAGAAAAGAGTTGTAATACAAAAATGTTCAAAAATGCATGGCAGCACTAGGTTGAATGTGCTCTATGAAATGTTGGTATAATAGGCGGTGGTTTAAGGATGGCCACCAACACTAGAACACTTAGTGCAGTTCCCAGAACTCTTCCAAAACTGGCAAGAAGCTAAAGTCTTCTGCTAGAGGAAGTGATCCTATTGTTTTAAAGAGGGAAACCTTCAACCATAAAAGGGAGGTCTCACCCCGCATAAAAGGTAAAACTTCAACCTGTAAAAGGGAAGTCTCAACCTATGATGGTTTAAGGATGACCAACAACTCTGGAATGCTTATGCAATTCCTGAAACTCTTCCAAATCTGGTAAGAAGCTGGAGTCTTCTGCTAGAGGAAGTGTTCTCAATTTTGTTCCTGGAACTCTTCCAAAACTAGCAAGAAGCTGAAGTCTTCTGCTCGAGGAAGTGTCCCAGATTGCCATCTGAAGGCATGTTCAGGCATCTTTGTCTCTGGCTACAACTCTGAAACTGGTGTGGCAGGTTGTGGCTCAGGCTCGCTTGATGTGGCTTTGAAGCTTGTAGATGACCATCATCTCCCCCCTTGTCAGATACAAGGTGAGAAGATGGATAAAACTCAACTGCAAGATTGTTCAATACTCTGGAACAAGTTCTGACATGTGTTTGGAATATCTTCTTGGCTGTTGATGCCCATTGCCAAGAAGCGATCCATCCTAGATGAATCTTTGTTCTTGTAGGACGTTTGTTTCTGAAGCATCTATGTGAAGAATGAATGGTTTTATGGCAGTGCTTACATGGATGAAGATCAAAACAATGATCTTTCAGATGGCCAACTCAATCACAGTGTTGGAATTTCACGATCTATTGTTGTTGTTGTTGCTACTGTGGAAGAGAGGCAGAGTCTGGAACAGTTGGAACTGAACTGTCATGAAGAGAAGGTGAACTGTCATGAATGAATCCAGCACTCTGAAACTGAATGGGCCTGGCATAGTTTGGAATATGAAAGGACAAGTCCTTGTCATATCCAAGACTGGTTTTGTGCTTGTTGTGGACAACTTGTTCCCAATGTCTGATGATGGGCTTGGGAAGTGCAGACTAGACTTCTGCATCTGCATGTAACCTTGCTGCTTTGTTTGGTACTAAATCTGAATGAAATGTAACATGCTACTGATGGGTGGTTGTCTCAATGTTCTGAACAAAAACAGGTTCAGAATGATGTCTATTTTGATATAGCTCTTCTTGCTGTAGCTGTGATTCAAGCTGCAAAAAATCGATCTTTTCTTGTGCATTTTTCAAACAAATTTTAATATCAGAAAGTGTATCGGACCTAATTTTTACCATTCCATTAAATGTGGAATGAATTAGGATATTTAACAACTCTAATGTAATATCAATTCTACCCATTTTCCCAACAAAGAAATGAAGACTCAACAATCCTAGTGGAGACTATAGCAAGGCTAAACAAACCCCAGCTATTGAAGATTTCAAAAATGAAGAATATCAGTTTGAGAAATACATTGTCCAATACCAAACTTTTAGAGATCTTGTCCTTCAAATTCTATAGAAATGTCACATCTGGCTAGACTTTCAAATACTTTTAAATTAAGTTACGTAGCTGATTTCCTTCAAACTTTATAGAACTTGCCTCTATATCCCTTCTATAAGCTCAGGAATGCAAAAAGAATAAAAATCCACGAAGTTTTGTACTAAACGATTTCCTTTAAAGTTCCAAAGTCAATTTCCATCAAAATTCACAGGATTGTTTCTGAAACCTTAAGACAACATCCTCTGTCTGTTGCAATGCTTTAACAATATCTAGGTCCACTATACAACATCTGGCCAAACTTATATCAAAAATTTCTTGGTCAAATCTCGTCATCGATTTGAAAATGCTTCTGGACGACACATTCTTGATGTTGTTGCAAAGGTTGATTTCAATCAATTCGCACATGGGAGCGAGAACAAATCCATTATTTCGTAAAGCCAATGTTCGTAATTTGGCAGATTTCAACCACAACTGAACATTTTAACTTATAACATCTATATCATTGATTACAATCCGTCATTCAACTTACAACAGGTAATTGAATACAATTAATACGCAGATTTGACTCTGCCATTTCATTGTAATGTTCCTTTCACGAGAAAAATGTACCCTTTCATGTTAGATTTTCCATCACAGATTTCATGTTAGCATTTCCATCGCATATTTCAACCAGATATATAAAATACCGAACCATTTGATCTAATCCATTTTTTTTTTTTTTTTTTTGAATGATAAAACCCAAAACGGACTGAGGAAAAAATAGATCCTTCAATCTATGCAGATCTCGATCAAAGAAATGCTGGCTGTACAGAGTCCATGAACAACATCAAATCATTCATGACAGAGCTTGTTGTCACTGATCTCAGCAATCTCAATTAAAAATACGAGATATCCTCAATATTATATATGTAATTGTGGAATTTGACAATGGATCTCATGGTATTTAATTAAAATCATGCTCTCAAGAGATCCAAAAATGATTCATTATTCACTTATGTGGCTTCAAAACCATTTCGCCCACAGTTCCAAATCAATAATCAATGACCGAAATCTCCTCTATTTTTTTTTGTTGGCAGCGGCCCGCATACAAGGAAGGAAAGACCTTCGTCACCTGGAAGGAAAAACTTATTTGGTTCTGTACAATTATGATGGACATCACTGCTCCTTTCTGCCCTCCATCCTGCACATTTTCTTAACTAGAATGAAATGAATGGACAACTTTTGTTGACAGATCTGTTATTCACCAAAATCAGCTCCATGCTATTGTCTATGCATTCTTCAAATTGTACATCATCTCATATGGTGTCTCAGTGTTGTTTATGGTGTGGGAAGATCTCTTTTTTTCCAAGCCTCACATCTCCTTGCTTTTCCTCCAAACAATCACCTCTTACGACTCCACGAGGGCCATCGTTAGGTAGATTGTTGATTTTCTGGAAATCGGAAAGACATGGGCATTTTTTGACTGCCTATATCCATAGGATTCCCAAATATTAAAGGAATCAGCAATCTGAATTAGCGATCCATTTAACCTCAGGGCTCCACTAGAGAGGATATCATTTCAGGCTTTGCAAATAGAGCGCATTCAACCATATTCAGGGCGGCAAAAGATGTAGCTGATGCGACTGCGGAAGAGGAAAGTCTGCTGAAAAAACGTAGAGGATGGTTATTCCTATCCTCCTTTTACTCGTGCTCAAACTTATCCTAGTTATAGCGAAGAAAAAACTCGTAGCTCTGGAAAAGCTATCGTCGGATGGCTGAAGCTCAAAGCAGCTTTACGCTAGGGTATTTTTCTCAGGAAGATTGCAGCAGAGAAAAACAACACTTATTCCTTATCAGGCTTCGGGGACAGCAATGCAATCGGGAACTACCAATGGAGTGGAATATTAGTCACGTCCCAGAGATACGTGGGTTCAGGTGGATGAATTTTTATCTGTGGAAGATATACGTTAAAGGAGTATGGAAATTCTTGAAAATTAAGACATGCAACAATTACTAAGCATGTTCAGCATGAATGGAGGAGGTGTCAGTATTGCAAAGAACGCACCATTAAACTCATTCAATAGCAGCATAACGCACCATTACACCATCATTGATACCATTAAATACACAGTTCAATGGGACCACGTTAACACCATTCAACGCAATGCAATACATATAGTGTTAAAACAGGAAAACTGGACAGCGTTAAAACCACTGGATTATTAGACAACGCATACCATTAGACGTCCCACTCGTATACCCATTTAAAATCGAACCATAATGCAAACCAGGAGTTGTTGGTGTATCTCTGCAGTGATATCATGCCAGGCCTCAATATGGACAGATGTGCAGTGCGGCAGAGACAGGTTATTTCAGAACAGAAGGGAATAAACCAGAGGCAGAGGTCAGATAACCCAGAACTGACATATATAGAGACCACAAAACAAGTGGCTCAAATTAGAGCAGGACCAACAATCGCCCGCTTTGATACCATGTTAAACAGACATGGGGAGCCAGAAAGATATAGCTTGCATTACATTTTTATTAACAATAGGTGTACATTTATAGTACAATATGGTGACCGTTGGGATTCACATCCCAAGGTCCCTCAGACTACTTAGTCTGTTCGGCTTCCACACTAACCCATTTAGGATTAGGTGTCCAACAAGGATATTTTACAACTACAAATTCAAACAACAGGGCTTGATATGAAGAAAAAGAGAAATAATATTGCCATTCAAACTTGTGGTTGTTTTAGACACAAATACCCTCTATATTGCAATTGCCCATGCTCCCAGCAAAGAATCCAAATCTAGTGTGGTTGTTCTAATAGATACCCAAAATCAAAAGATTGAACATCAAATTAACAAATGGGAGGACCTCAGTTTCCCAGAACATTGGGTCGTTGATAACCCAAAACCGCCAACATTGCAAAAGATTACTTCTATTCATATACAAGAAGGACCATCATTTGTTGTAGTATCCTTTCCTAGAAGATCTACAATAGATCACAGAAGAATCAATTTAGCTTGCAAAGCATCATCCATGTATATTGATCCACAAGTAGTAGATAATGCCAGTTCTTTTACACCATCTGTAAATTTCCCTCATATAGATCTATTTCAATATGCCCAGATTGTAAATTTTTCATCCCTGGAAGTCATTTTCCCAATCTTTAATCAAAAGATAAATCTTAGTAGCCTTGTTGATTTTGTCGTACATCAGAACCACCATCCAAGGACAACAGTATCTCCTCCTACAACTTCTGTCACTATGTGTCCAAATCCTAAGTGTTCTGAGATGCCTTTACCTCATGATACTAATCATGTATTAATGATTCACAAGCTTCCATTTGTATGCCTCACTATGGTCCATGATATCTTGAACAATTTGATGAAATAATCCCTCAATCCAGATTTGACAACTTTGTGTCATATGATTGTAAGAAGTCATCAAAACCATAAATACACAAGTTCTTTTTGGTTATGGAAGGATGTCGGAAGAATACAATTGATCGTGAATGGATGAAAAATATGCTTAATTTGGATTTATACACTCATCCTGAGGCTAAAGGTTTTGACCTTACCACCCGATACCCAGAAAAATTCATATTATCCCCTGAATGGAAGGCATACATGCAAAATAACAATGTTTGGTTTTCTTTTGATCAATGGAAGTGGAAGCAAGAAAATATAGATGTACAAATGGAAGATGTTGAATCATCCTCAACAAAACATTCTTAGACTGCAATAGATGGCAGTAAAATTGAAACTTGTACCACCTTCCCTCCTTACAAAGGAATTGTATTGGGAGAAGCACAGAACAATGCTAAAGCCATTCCGTTGCTCATAAAAGATGACAGAGCCCTTGGCATTGACGGTAGGATATAGAAAGCTAGTGAACAAATAAACTGGACAAATACAACAATTAAACGGCTAGAAATGAATTCCACAAATTCTATTGAAGTTAAAAAATATTTTGGCAGTATACAAGTCTCTGTAAATAGTATTAATAAAACTCTGAATGATGTGAATTATTCCACTACTGTCTTGAAAGGAAAGTTGATATGGGAAACAATCTAATTAGGAATCTATTAAGGAACTATCTAAAAAATTTGATAAACTTCATATAGCCCCCAAAGACAAATTGATTCTTGTTTTTTCTCTATTTAAGAGATCTGTAAATATTCAGCATCATGTTAAGCATGTTGATAGATTTCCTTATCTCTTCCCTAAAGAAATGGCCGAAGAAAAATCTAAGCCAATGACTATCTCCTCACTTTTTAAAGAAGTTGAGCAACCTGAAAACTCAAAACCACATATGTTCCCTATCTATGAGCCTCTCCAAAGACAATATACTAGTTATCCAATAACTGATCTCAGTGGAAAAGGGAAACTTCCAGAAACATATAACATCCATCCTGAACCACACAGAGAATGGAATATTGACAATCTGAGTTTTGCTCAGATTCGACAAATGATAGATCTTATGTTTACAGAATACAACCTCATGTGCCTGAGGGGAAAAAAATAAATAGAAGCTTGTAAATCTATTGTTCAGTGCTTTACTAGAACTTTATTGAGATGGTGGGAAACAGAGTCATCACCAACAATAGTGGAAAAAATGGAAAAAGAAATCTTGAAATATGAAGCGAGAGATATCATTCATAATTTTGATGGAGATCCACAAAGAAATATGTTTGGGGCACTAACTTCATTCATTCTAGAACATTTGTGTGGAGGATAACTTGAACTTTCCAATAAGCATGAGATAATTCTCATGAATATTAAATGTAATAAATTGTCTCATTATGAAGATTTTCATAAAGACAGGATTCAGATAATATATGAGTTTAAAGATAGAAAAAATCTCTTGTGGAAACAAATCTACTTTACAACATTGCCTTCAAAGTTTTTAGATTATCTAAGACAACAAGATCCTTTTCAGTTTCCTTTTCAATCCTTTACTTGGGAGAAATATACAACATCATAACAAAAGTTCCGATAAATTTATGTACTAGTATGAAAGTTAATAAATCTCTATAGAAGATGTCAAGATTACCAAACAACAAATCCATCTATAACAAGTATGGTATTGCTATAAATGAACCCATAGCAAAAATAATAAAATCTAAAAAGAAAGCTACAGAGGAAAAGAAAAGTGACCAAGAAAGGATACTATAGATATGTTCCCAAAACACATTACTATGAACTTGAGGATATTCATTTGTAGACACATAAGAAATATCATTGGAATAAGTTTATTTGATGGCGCTATGGCCAACCTAGAGATACCTCTAGTCGTTGTCCTTTATCTGAAGAATCTAAGAGAAACAGCGGAAAGAAGTCCTTTGAAGCTACAAAGAAGAAAAGGATAGTAAAAATAGAAGACGTGGTGCCAACCCTATGTTATAAATGTTGTTCTAAGAATCACAAATCTGAAAATTGTCCAAACATCTCATTTAGAGAATAGATACAACAACGACAACTCTGTTCAACGTTTGAATCCTTTGAAAGTTCTTCTTTAGAATGCTCTGATGAAGAATTAAACAGACATATGAATGAATGTGACTGCATTGGTTCAGACAACTGTCAGTGTGAATCAAGCACTGAATCAGAAATCTCTTCTAATGAAGACCATGTTTCTTAGCTAAAGAAGAAGGTTCTCATGGCACAAACCATGGACGATGCAGAAACAAAGCTACTTTCCCAGATCAAAATATTGGGAGAAGGAGAAATGAAGGAAAAGTTACTAGAAACTTTTCTAAGCACAATGCACAAAAACCAGAGGAGAGTAGAAATACTACCTCTAAAACGAAACCGAAGGCATTATTCATCGATGCCTCATTTGAAAGAAATACAATATCTTTCCAAAGAAGCCAACAAAACTCTAAGACCATAGCCCTCACATTAGGAGAAGTTAGCCAAGTGATTCATCATCTCAAAAAAGAGATTGTCTCTGTAAAAGCATAGGTCTCTGAGCCAGAAAAAGGGAAGAAAATTGAGGATGCATATGATGAATACTACGCTAACCCAAATATTGAAATATTTGAAGGAAAAAAGGATGATACTATAGGATTCACCGACATGAGAGTAATGGTTATCCATTATCAGCAACATCATGTTAAGTTAGATATCTATATAAATGGTGAAATATTTTCCCGAAGAACACTTATTGACTCCAGGGCAGATGTCAATATTCTGAATTCAAAAATAGTACTTGCAAACTATTGGGTAAATCCCTTTAGACAAGTGACTCAGTTAGGAAACAATGATCTATTGTATGAAGTCCCTCAAGCCTCTATTTGCTTTAAAGAGCATTGCATCAATTTAAAATTTGTTGTTGCAGACATTCATGTTGACTATATTTTGGGGAATGTATTTTTAGTAGCTGTGGAGCCACATGGATTAGCCAGATTGAAAAATGGCAAGGATTGTTATTTTATATATGTACCAATCTTAGATGGAAAATTACAAACAATCAAGTTTACCTTTCGTCTCTACTCCCAGAGTGTCTACTATGGTACAAGCTATGTAGCAGATAGAAAAGGAAAAAAATAAAATTGAAGAGCTCAAGGAGATAAGGACCACCATAAAGGTATGAGACTATCTTCAGACTCCTATAATTAAATGTAGGATCTCAACTCTGATATCACAGATAGAGAAAGAATGTTGTGTTGAAGAACCAAATGCATTTTGGCATAGAAAACAACACTGTGTAGAATTGCCCTACAAAGATAAGTATGAAGGGAAATCCTGCAAGAGCAGAGCAATCCATATGAATAAAGAATATAGAGACATATATCAAAAATAGATAGAAAGCCTCCTAGAAAGAAGATTAGAGAATCTAACATTCCTTGGAACTATTATGGTTTTTATGTTAATAAAAATTCAGAATAGATAAGAGGTATCCCAAGACTTGTCATAAACTATAAAATTCTTAATATTGTCCTCTCAGATGATAATTACCCCATTCCTCACAAAGGAAATATTTTAGAAAGAATAGCAGGGGCTAAATTATTTTCTAAATTTGATATGAAACCAGGATTTTGGCAAGTGGCAATTAATGAAGATGATAAGTTTAAGACTGCTTTGTGTGTCCCAGTAGGACACTTTAAATGGAACATCATGCGTTTTGAACTAAAGAATGCACCGTCCAAATTCCAGATGGTTATGGATAATATTTTCAAGCCATATTTTGATTCTTTACTAGTATACATTGATGATATACTTATATTTTCTAAAAATGTCCATGATCACTTTAAAAATATCCATAAATTTGTACAACTTGTTGAAACCAATGTATTAGTTCTTAGCAAGAAAAAGATTGAATTATTTCAGACAAGTATCAAGTTTCTTGGCCATACAATTAAAAATGGGTAGATAACTCTATAAAAACATGCTATGGAATTTGGTGATAAATTTCTAGATATTATCACATAGATCATGCATGATATCATTATGGATTAGAAGCCATTATTATTACTTATATAGAAGAAATTTAATGTAATTTTTTTATTATCCAATTAACGCATATCAAATTAAAAACACTCAAATTTGTTGTGCAAATGAAAAACGCTCAATTTGGTTGTGCACTTACATAGAGTAGTGGGTATTAGAGCACATTCATCTCCAATTCTTATTTTTTCAAGGATTACTTTAGAAGAAACTTTTCCACTATAGATACTTCAATATCAAATTTTCTTATTTCATATAGAGTGGGGAGATCATGAAATCATAGCATCATTGAATGATGGAGATATAATATTACATGTTTAGAAATTTATCTTTAAGCTATAAATTAACAATGGTAATCTATATATTCAATGTTGTATAGTATTCTATATTACCTTTGTGGTAATTGGTTTTATCTGACTTAAAGGAAGAACTACATGGGTGTGTGCGCAGAATGTTTACTTATTTTTCAATTTTCAAAACTTTTTAAATATCATTCTTTTTAAGAAGGGCATTAGCTCTAGGGAATATTAGTTCTTTTCTTCCTTGACTTTGACCCTACCACTATGTCTATCACCAAACGACTAGAATTAGTACACCTTCTAAATACGCTTTTGGCATTTATTATTATTTAAACATATCATGAATATCTTATTTATGTACCTAAAAATGGATTTTAATGAAATATGTGTTGATATAAATATTAACTATAGTTTACCATTACAAAATTAAAATTTTGAATATATATAAATTTTAGAATATGAGAGTACAACATATCCAAATATGGTCTTCTTATAAATAGAATTTCTTAAACATTCTTCTTTTTAAATATGTACTCACTTTTAAAGAAAAATAATGAACTATTGATGACCCCAAACATAGTTGTATGAGCCTCCATGGCTTTTGGTTAGTTATCACAAAATTTTGAATTATTATCTTGCTACATAAGTATGAAAATTAAAATGAGATAATCATGTACATATTTTAAGTTGGAAGGAGATACATAATTGTAGGAAAAATAGGTTATGGGATGATACAAATATGGGAGAAAGGGTATTCAAAGTTGGCAAATGGGTTCAAAAAGAGAAGCAAATTCAGATTTCCATCACCTACCTTTCTCCTTTCTCAATCATAAAATATCATGTAGTGACCTTCTATGAATTTATTTTAAATGTAAATGTACATCCTTCAATTCTCAATTTCCATTTGAAATTAGATTCTTCTTAAATGAGAAATGCACCTTACCTCTTTCAACAAACAATGTTTTACATTCTTCAATTTTGTCCATATATTCCCCCTTCCAAAAATTTTACATGGTTCATCATCACCCAAATAAACCTATCCAAAATAACCTTGAACATAATCCTAAAAATATTTTCTATGTGTTGTTACATGAAACGAAGACCCTAATTATATCATTAAATAATAAACAAAGTTATATACTTAAATGATTATAATATCCTATAATGTGTCACCTACTACACATTCTAACTTACTATTATCCTTTTCTTCATAACATTTTTCGCTTTGAGAGACCAATGTTTTTTCTTATTGTGTCCACTATTCCCACAATTCCAACATTCAAACCTCCCTCTAGATTTGAATCTACCCTTGTTAGACATTCCATGATTCTCTAGGCTATTTTTTCTCTTCTTATTATTCGTTCGATGATTCTGTACCATCATTCGTCTCTTCATTTATATTATGATGTTCTCTATAATAAAATAATTATATGATATATAACCAATTTTTTTCCATCATATTTCGTCTATAAGGATAACACCAACAACATCATGAATATTTTAAGTGTTTGAAGAATAAATATATTATTCACATGCATGACCAATCCATTCCATTGTTTTAGCAATGAGCACAAAATCAAAACATCCCTAACCTCATCATCAAATGTTTACTCATATAAAACATAATTGAATAGAAATTATGTTAAATTCATTTAAATGATCAACAATAGATCCACCTTCACACATGTTCATATTAAATAAACAATTCTTCATGAAGAACATTGTTGGAAGCTCAATGGATTTTGTACCACTTATCCAATGTCAGCATTAAACCATCCAATGCATTTTCTTCTATAATTTTGAAAGCCATTTATGGTGTTGAGGACATTGATATTGTCCATAGTGATTTCCTTTGTATAATCAGCCATTCAACATCTTTCATATTAATAAGCTTCTTCTCATGTTATCAAATGGAATACAACTATCTTTTTGAAATAGATAATCTTATAGTTTTATCTTCCATAGCTAGTATTTTTTGTCATTAAATGGATAGACCCTAAAACCTCCTTAAACAACTACTCCCATTTGTACCAAATCACTTTTTGGTTGTGATATTTATTAGCCAAATAGTCCTTTGACTTTGCTATCAATTGTTAGGAATATAATCAAAGACAAATAACATCAAAATGATTATGGAAATAAAACATAAACTAAATCCAGATAAGGCTACACCAACAAACATGCTCAACCCAATTTAGGCTATGTCTATAGAGAAATATCCAATCCTTCACTTTATTCTACTCAACAAAATGAATGGATTACCACCTACAAGATATTTTTTTCAACTTCCACTTCCCTCTCTCCAAGTCTCCTCTCTCTCAATCACAATTCTATCTCAATAATATACAACCACAATACAATTCCCACATAGAAAGATGGTTGCATCCTAGGGGAAACAATATATTATAACATATATCCTAAGATCTATGACTTAATGATAGAATTTTTCAAATTTACTATGAAATTACAATATTGTTTCCAATCACCGTGTTCCCCATGGTGACAGTAATAAGGACACAATCCCCTTGTACCCCACATAAAAAACTAGGGGTTAAATATAGATAAAATCAAGAAATCTAAATCAGGAATATAATCATTCTCCACAACCAAAAGAACATTTGATAGGGATATATTATAGTGAGAAAATATTTAATAGCTGCAATTTTATACAATATATGAGACTCTAAATAACTGATTTAAATGGTGGCTTGGATTAAAATTATCATGAACTTTTATTAGGAACTCAATTTAAGTTTCCCAATACTGTGTCTTAGGTGGAACCCATCCAAAATATATAAATGCTTATTTTGGTACTATTTGATCAAGTATTAATCATTGTTAGCATTAAATACAATAGATCACAATCTCAGAATGATTGTCAAATAGATGAATGTATGTAGTGAAGAAAATAGGAGAGAAGAGAAGAAAGTTGATAACTATGGCCTAGTACTATATGCTCGAGACAAAAATAATAAATGACATGTGGATAGTGCCAACTCTACATATATGACAGGAGATAAAAGAAACATTGTATCCCTAGATGAAAATAGAATTGGAAATTTCACATTCAAAAATGATGAAGCATTAAGAATTATAGGAAAGGGTACAGTGAGTTAGAATAATGAAAGAGAAAAGGCTTGAGATGTACTATTCATATATGGTTTGAAACTTAATTTGGTGAGTGTAAGTCAAATGTGTGATAGAGGCTATGACATTCTCTTAAAAGGTCAAGATTATGAAACTAGGTCAACAACTACTAGGAATATTTTTGTTAAAGGATTTCGAACAAAGAATAATGTATATATTTTCAAGGAAGATAATGAAACATTAGAAAAAACGATGAATCTTGGCTATGGAATAAATATTTGGGCATCTCAATTTTTATCACATTACACACTTAGTAAGAAGGAGTGTCACAGATCTAAAAAATATAAAGAAACAAAAAAAACCATACTTGTAAGTGATGTCAAATGGGAAAATAGACTTGAACTTCATTCAAAGTCAATGATAAGTTGTCAACTAGTAATCCTTTTTAGTTAATTCATATAGACTTGTGTGTCCCTTCCAAAATAGAAGCACCAAGTGGAGAAAAATATTCCATGCTGGTAATTGATTGAGTATTCTAGATTAACATGGGTGGAATTCCTTATAGAAATAAGTCAAAACCATTTGGGAAGTTCAAGATTGTCAAGGCACTACCAGAAAATCAAATAGGTTTCAAGATAAAGTGTATGAGGCTACATAGAGGTGGTGAATTTACATCATATGAGTTTGTAGACATATGTGATGAACATTGCATAAAAAGTAGTATATTATTGTAGTTATGCCACAATAGAATGGAGTTTCAAAGAGACAAAACAAATATAATTAGAAAATGGATAGAGCCATGATGTAAGACATAAACATTTCTCCATCCTATTACGAAATAATAGTACACAGAGCAAAGCATATTCTCAATAAGGCACATCTGGGACCAAATTGTGACAAGACATGATATGAATTGTGGCACAATAAGCCAACTTCAATCAAACATTTTGAATTATTTGTAAGTAAATTCTATATCAAGAACAATAATGAAAAGTTAGAAATTTTTTATGCTTGATCAAATGAAGGAATATTTTTGGGATACTTTCTAAAAAGTAAGTGGTATAGGTGTTATAATAAATGACTACATAATATTTTTGATTGTATAGGTGTTAAGGTTTGATGTAGAGCTTCCAGATAAGAATAATAACATTGGTTTGATCAATCCTCCAGATCATCAACATCAAAGTGAATAAAATGAAGTACAAGATGATGGATAGAAAATACGAAGACTTGATTAAAAGGTCTCTTAAGGCATTTCCAAATGAATAGCCCAACAGTTACATTGTTGGAGATAAAAGTGAAGAAGTTCAAACAAGGAGACAACTAGCATAAAAAATAGACAAGGTTCTCATTGTTATGTCATCACAGATTGAGCCAAACAAATTTGATGAAACAAGTAAAGACAAAAACTATATATATGCTTTGAAAAATGATTTAGATTAAATTTAGAAGAGAAAGACTTCGTAACTAACACCAAGACCAGCTAGAAATCATGGCATAGGTAAAAAAATGGGTATTGAAAAAAAAGATGAATGAATAGGGACAAATTGTTAGAAACAAAACCATATTAGTATGCAAGGGTTACTCACAATCCTAATATCTTTACTATGATGAAACTTTTGTATAAATGTAGACATTGGAGGAAATCAAGATGTTTTTTGCCTTTAGTTATTATAATGATTTCAAAGTGTACAAAATGGATGTGAAGTTTGCTTTCCTGAATGGGGAACTTGAGGAAGAAGTCTCTATGGAACAACCTAAGCAATTTTGATTATAAGATAATATGAACTAAGTTTGTAGTTTAAAGAAGACATTGTATGGTCTTAAGGAAGCACCACACACATGGTACTCTGGGCTAGACAGGTATCTTGAAGCATAAGGCTTCAAGAGAGGAGGATCCAATAGTAATAAGTACATAAACACTAATGGAGGTGAATTACTAGTTTTGGTTGTGCATGGGGGTGATATTATGTTTGGAATAATATACATCATCTTGTAAAATGGCTTTTTAGAGATATTAAGTCCGAGTTTGTGATGTAAATGATTGGCGGACTTTCATTTTATCTATGGATGAAAATACTAAAACAATCAGGAGGCATATTCATTTCTCAAAATAAATACAAAAAATATATGTTGAAAACATTCTAAATGGAAGATTGTAAACCTATCTCAAACCCCATGGAAATTGGATGCAATTTGTTTGCAAATGATGAATCACGTGAAGATGATAAGAAGCTTTAGAGGTCTATGATAGGGATTTTTCTATACCTATAACTTTTAGACCAAATATAATGTTGTTGGTTAGATTAGTGGAAACATATCATTCAACACCTAGACAGAGTCATGTATTGGCAACAAAGAGGATATTTAGATACATGAAATGGAGTACATACTATGGTCTATGTTACTCAAAAGGTAATAAATTTGCATTAACATGCATAGATGCAGGATGGGCCAATTGTGTGGATGATACAAAAAGTACAAATGATGTTCCAATCTACTTAAGGGAATGACTTGTTGCATATTTCAATAAGAAACAATCATGAATATCTTCATCTATAACAGAATTCAAATATGTAGAAGCTACTACTTGTTACACACAAGTGTTGTGGATGAAACACAGTCAATAAGATATGAAGATAAATTTGAGTGAAAGAATATCTATTAAGCGATATTACAAGTGTGATAAGTATTTTAAAAAATACAGTGCTTCAATCAAAGACTAAACATATCCCTATGAACTACCACTTCCTCAACGAACCACAGGTTGAACAATGAGTGAAGATCAAATACGTACCCACAAAAGAACATATAGTAGATATATTTACTAAGAATTTTTCTAGAAAAACATTTGAATATATGAGGAACAAATTATGGGTAGTCCATGTAGACTCTTTTCAATAGTTTGACTTCAAAAAAAAAGTGTAAAATACTATAGAGAAAATGAAAATTAATGCAGTATCTAAGGGGGAGACTACAAAGAAACAAGGAGTAAAGAGAAGGCGCAAGATATATGTTGTGTCAATATTTTGAATTAGTGAAGAAGTAGCAAGAACAAGACAATCCTGAGTTCAATATCAGCATTTTTGATGAATCTATATTATAATATAATAATATATAATATATTATTTTATATATTAATAATATTATATATTAATATCATGTAATACATTTCAATGTAATGTTTGGTTGATGTTTAATATCTTGTGTCAAAACATGAGTTGAAGATAAGCCTAGCTCAATGTATATTTGCATCTTATAATTTCTCAAAATTCCTAAACCTACAAATTTGAATACATATTTTATATGCATAAAAGTATATTATATTAACTCATATATTTAGTTTATAACCTTTCAATCATGAACAAAGAAAAACCAGAGATCCCTTCAAATCTACAAAGTGAAAGAAAATATGTTTCCATCAAGTCTAGAGGAGCAATGCAATACATCTTTATGTCTAGTTTCTAGAAGCCTCCATCATGAAGCACCATGACATTGACTTCTAAACCATATTATTTGCAAGTTCCAAATGAAGACACATATATGAAGGGTTTGGTTTCATATAAATATGTTTATTCCAACAACTAATCTATGACAATATTGGTGTAAATGATCATTTCACACAAATATAAATAAGGAAATCAAATTGGTTCTATGATTGAAAAAGTTTGTTATTGAAGAAAACCATGAAATTAATTCTATGATCAGAAGGCCACCACTCGACCAAGATACATGTTTTCATTGCAATGCATCACCACAATTCCTCTAAATCCTTGAACATTGTTATTATGAGTACAAAGAATTGACTGTTATATTTTTTTATTTAACCCCATGAATGCAAATAGTGAATGCATAATGAATTGAAGTGCATGTATCATCAAATGAAGAAGTTCCTTGAGGTGCTTCAAAAATATATATGGAAATAATAAAATTCATATATAATGTGTTGATCAAATGTATAAATTCATCATGATATAGTGATTTTCCTAAAACACACATTGAATATCAATGAGGATTACCCTTGACATGAGGCCATGAAAAAAATCTTGAACCGATTTTAATGGAAAGGTCAGTCAATGAGTTAATGCATAAATCCAACTGAACAATGAATCAGTACTCATATCAAATGATAGAAGAAGAAAATATATCATACAAAGACATTATTGTCCACATCTCTAGGAAAAGACATAGATAGTAGAAAATTGAATAAGTTGCAAAAGAAAATGAGGCTACAACAAAATAAAATGAAATAGATCGAAAGTCATACATTAAATAAGTTACAAAAGAAAATAGGGTTAAACCCCAAAAATCATGAATTGATCTAGATTCACTTTGTGTGAATTTATCACAATAGAAAAAAACTAGTAAACAAGAATTTTGACAAATAAAATGGTAGCCCAAAGAGAATTGAGCTCCAAAAATAATGTCTATATGTAATACTAAAGAATGAATGGTTACAAGCAAGGTAACATAAAGAAGACTAATGACTATGTGATCATTAATATAGTTATGGGTATTCAAAAAGGATGAAAATATAAATGGGAGCAAAGGTGAAAAAAACAGAGAGGCAAATAATGAGTGTTGTACATATAGATTAATTAGACAACCTTGTATCATATGTGCTAGATAGATTTCACTTAGAATGAATTTATGAGAAAACATTATGCATTGTAGATAGATGTAACTTAGAATGAATTTATGAGAATACATTATGCATTGAGGATATTTGCAACATGTTAATAGTTAATACAACAGTATTCAACGACAAAATTATTTTCAATGCAATACGATACTTTATTTAAACAACTGTAATCCTAAAAGATTCGTGCTCTTTCATGGAAATTTGTTAATGTGCCACTTGTTAATGAAATTTATTGCATTTGAATGGAAGATACATATAGATTTTTTTATGATGTTGCATCACTATATTAAAATGAAACAACATATATCAATAATCCTATGCAACATCACTATGCAATCGTTCAATGATATATGTTTTGTGATTGCATCAATGGTATATGATATGCCTCAATGCCATATGTTTAATGCTCCAACTACATAAGCTCAACAATATATGTTTCATGTTCCAATGATACAAGTTCAATGATATATTTTTATTGCTCCAAATGTTATAGGCTTCAACGATATATGGAACCAATGTTCAACATTATTAATGGAGTGTGTTTTAACGGTCAACAAATTATACAAGGGAGGTCATTTTTTCCAATGTATTACAATACCAATAATGTTTTTCTACATTATAAATCCTAGAGCAACATTTTTCATATCTGAAGAAACCTCCCCTTGTTTTCTTGATGGAGAGGAATGTTTTACAATATGTGGAGTTTCATTTTCAATATATGGCAATGCTAACTCGTACCAACATTAATTGGTATACATTGAGGCATGGTTTATACACCACCTTTCAATATAAATCAATGTTCAATGCATTCAATTATTATAAACCATCTGATATTCACCCGCATAGTGCCAAGCAAGAAAAATGGAATAAATTGACATGTTGGTTGTGTGTCAAAAATGGAAATACTACAAATAATTGTATAGTAGATGAAGAATCGAACAAAAATCAAGGCAAGAAATCTCAGCCTCGAGATCAAAAATTAAAAACTCCAAAAACAGAGGCTCAGTATCTTTACATGAGGTGTGGGTCTGGAAATCATAAAACTGATCATTGCCCCAATATGGAGATCACAGAACACCCCCATATTTAGGAGCAGCAGTTGCTTGACTCATCTATTGAAAGTTCTAGTTCTGTATACTTCAGAAGAAGAAGTTGAAGAATTAAATTTTTACGCAAATGGTTGTGATTGTTCAGATTCTGAAATTTGTAAATGTATTTTCTCTTTTGAATCTAAAATTTCTAATGAATCTTCTAATGAAGATTTACAACCACAGAAATACAGAGAAAAAATTCTTATGGCAGAGACAAAAGAAGATGAGATAAAAATCTTGTACCAAATAAGAGCTATGGAAGAAGGGGAAAGGAAGAATCGCCTTATGGAAGCCTTCATGGACCAAATGAAATCTTCCAGTAGAAGTTCTTCAAAGAAGCAACTCTTCATTGATGCCTCTTAAGAAAAGAATAAAAAATCATTCCAAAGACATCAACAATAGGATAAGGTTCGACGCTTACCTTGGGGGAGGTAAGTCATGAAATTCAGAATCTCAAATCTTAAATTTCTATTCTTGAATCTCAGATTGTGAAATTAGAAAAAGGAAAATCCATTGATGAAGCAGACCCTATAAAAGAATATGATACAATAGAATTTTCCAAGCCAAATGTATAGATTTATGAAGGAAGAAAAGATATTGCTATAGGATTTCAGGAAATCAGGATACTTGCCATCGAATACCAGCAACATCATGTACAAATAAATATTTGCATATAGGGATAGATGTTCAAATTAAATACTCTTATTGATTCTGAGGCAGACTTGAATATTTTAAATACAAAAGTGATCCGTGCTAAATATTGGATCACAGTAGGAAGAAAAGTTATTAGCTTGGGAAGTAAAATGCTAAAGTATGAAATTCCCAAGGCATCTATCTGCTTTGATAATCACTACATAAAATCAAAATTTGCAGTTGGTAACGTCCTTGTTGGTTGTATTTTAGGCAACATATTTTTTGCTACTGTTGAACCACATGGTTCTTTTAGAAAAAAAAATAATAAGGGTGGATATTTTATTACTCTTCCTACCTCCTCGAATGGCCCAAGAAAATGTGAATTACCATATGTCTCAGCTCCATGAGCCTTGACAATGGTTAAGATTATGGAAGAGCTAAAGAAAGTTGAATCAAAGCTAATAGATCTAAAAATATTTGAAATCCACCATTCATATCTCACAATAGCTAAGCCTACCAACAATACAAAAGAAAATTTCATAATTAAAGGCAAAAATAGAGAAATATTGTTGCGTAGAAGATCCAAATTATTTTTGGCATAGAAAGCAATATTGTGTTGAACTGCCTTATAAAATAGAGTATACAGGTAGGCCATGTAAAAGTAAGGCAATTCTAATGAAGAAGGAATATCCTGAGCTCTGCGAAAACAAAATCAATAATCTATTGAGTAAGAAATTCATCAGAGAATCAGAGAGCCCGTGGAATTGTTATGGGTTCTATGTAAATAAAAGAGCAGAAAAAATCAGATTCATCCCAAGGATAGTCATCAATTATAATCCTTTGAACTCAATACTAGCAGATAATACATATCTGATTCCCCACAAAGGAGATTTGATAAGCAAAATAACAGGAGCAAAAATATTTTCCAACTTCGATTTGAAATCAGGATTTTGGCAAGTTGCTATATCAGAGAAGGATAAATTCAAAACAACTTTCAGTGTCCCAACCAGACTTTATGAATGGAATGTAATGCCTTTCAACCTAAAGCATTCACCATCCATGTTCCAGAAGGTGATGGTGTTGGGTCCCTATAATACTACTAATTACCCCATTACTATGGTAGTTGTACCCCTTATTAATATTGTTGTTTTCCTATTATATTATTATTACTATGCCCCATAGAATCCCTATATTGTTATTTTTGTGGCTTTTTATTATTATCCTTAAGTCGGTTAGGTTATATTGTGAAACCTCAGACTCCTATATATAGAAAGGAGGTTTTGTCATTTGTATCATCCAAGAATTGTTCATTTATGTAGTGTAAAGGAGGTTGCCCCCTCAAAGAGGCTGAACTCTAAGGCGTTGATCTATGTTTTCTATCTTTTCTTGAGCTGGTTTCATAAAATTTGGTATCAGAGCTAATTATCCTTAACATTGTAAGTGACAGAGATCCCATTTTCACTGGAAATTTTTGGACAAAATTATTTTCTTGTCTTGGTACTCAGTTAGATCATAGCTCATCTTATCATCCTCAATATAATGGGAAAACTGAGATAGTAAACAAATGTTTGGAAGGATATCTTCGTTGCTTTGTATCTGATAAACAGACACAATTGGTCAAATGGTTTCCTCTAGCTGAATGGTGGTATAACACTTCCTTCCATACAGCAAAACAAATGACCCCATTTATGGAACTTTATGGGTATGAACCACCATCCATCACATCATATTTAAGAGAAAATTCTAAGGTTCAAGCAGTGGAACATCACATCGAACATTAACAACAAGTCCTCCAACTCTTAAAGGATAACCTCATGTTGGCATAGAATAGAATGAAACAACAAGCAAATCAACATCGCAGCGAAAGAAGTTTTGCTGTAGGTGATTGGGTATTTCTACGGCTACAACCATATAAGCAAATGTCCCTCAAGCAAGCTAAGAAGGATAATAAATTATCACCAAAGTATTATGGTCCGTACAAGGTGTTGCAAAAGATTGGTACTATGCATACAAATTGGAGCTTCTTGCAGCTTCTCGATTGCACCCAGTTTTCCATGTTTCATGTTTAAAGAAGGTTATAGGTGACAAGCTCCCAATTCAAACAATATTTCCAGAACTTGACAAGGAAGGAAAAATCATATTGGAATCGGAAGCAGTCACAAAAACAAGAACTTGACAACTACGAAATCGATCAATTTCGGAGTATCTCATCAAGTGGAAGAACTTATCCACTAAAGATTCCATATGGGAGGATGAGAATTTTATACAGAAGCATCCAAAACTACTCAAGCGTTGAGGATAACGCTTTTCGGAAGGAGAGGGGCTTGTTAGGCGCCTATAATACTTGTGATTCCCCCATTACTATTGTCATTGTATCCCTTATTTTTATTATTGTGCCCCTATTGTCCCCATATTGTTATTAGTATGCCCCATAGACCCGCTATTGTTATTTTTGTGCCCTATGTTATTACTGTTATGTCGGCTTGATTACATTGTGACCCCTTAGACTCCTATATATAGAAGAGAGGTTTAGTCATTTGTATCATCCAAGAATTGTTCATTTGTGTAATGTAAAGGAGGTTGCCCCCTCGAAGAGGCTGAATTCTAAGGCATTGATCTATCTTTTCTATCTTTTTGTGAGTTGGTTTCCTAACAATAGTGCAAGCCTCTAAGGCTTTCTCTTTCGAATCTAAGGCCTTGGTTCAATGCCAACAGGCTATTTAAATAGTCACTACTGAAAATAGCTTCTTTTGCTTCAAGCGTTAAAGGAGTTGAACAATTCCTTTCAATCATGTATCTGAAAAATAGAATTTTCATCATAATCTCTTCATCTTGTTGTTATGTCAAATCGACCTTATTGCTTGATCAGATTCTTTGGGTGTTTGTCGATTTATCTAAAGTGAACTACCACTTATCAGCATAATTGTCCTCCTCTATCATGAATCTGAACATGGAAAACAAGAATTGATAAGCTAAAAATAAATGAGACTTATAAGTGATTTTCATTTGAAACAAATGACATTTGCAGAAAATTAGGTTTAATACTTGGAGCATAACAATTGCAATTGTAAACATTGGGGAGGAGAAATAGGAGTAAGCCTTTAACTTTATTTTAAATATTGTAATTGCGGTAGAGCAGATGGAAGAGGGATATGGTGGAGTTATATCACAATCAACTACCGGAGCAGAGACAAAGGAATGGGCGTGAAGTGGAAAGCGGTGTAAGGCTTGTGGTTGTCTAATTAAATGACAATCAAAACAACATATAGAAGTGCAATAATTGAAATCACAAATACTGAGCGGTGATGTTATGATGACATGATGCAAGAAATCGCAATTGCAAATCACAATTTTCTATGTGGTGCTATGAATTGGGCCTTATGATTTTTTGCGATTGGGATATGTGGGGTGACGTCATGATGATGTCATGAGGGTAATCACAAAATCAAAAATTGGCTGGGGTGAAGGATTTGTTATAAGACGTGTCCCTTTGAAACTTGTGATTGCAAAGTCCTGGGGTGACATGGTAGTGACATCATGATGTGACGTGGTGGGTGACATGGCATGTGACATGGAAGATGAAGTGGCGATTATGTGGAGTATGACATTAGGGATGACGTGGCAGAGGTGGTTCTTATCGTAAATCGCTTTTAGCACAGAGTTATGGTATGGCAGATGTTATGGAACTTGTGATGTAATGGACGCGGGACATATTATGTAATGGAGTTAGTAATCCCATCAGGTATGAGCTACATCGCAAATCCCAATTGCAATCAACACGAAGTAGGAGGCAGGACCCTTGGAACTTGCGATTGCACAAATGCAGGAGGATTTATGGACTAGAATGTATAATCCTGGCGAGTCTGGCTATATTGCATATCACAATTGGTTAAGGCTAAGACTTAAGTTATGCGATCATTGGGATCTACGAACGCGAGGGATACTAAAATTGCATTAATTTTACAGTCATGTCCAAGATGATATCACAATCGCAATGCAGTTGTGGAGGGGTCTTTACCTTATGGAACTTTTGTGATGCGGGGAAGCGATAAGGAATAAGACTCTGATTATTCATATTTTTTGTTAATAACCCCTATTTTTTAATACTTAAGGTTTTTTTAAGCCCTAAGTATAGTTTTGGTCTCAGGGGCTGTAAAAAAAATGTTTTTTTCAAGACAAAGAAAATATTTTTAAGTTTTATGTTTTAAAATATATTAAGGGTCCCCATTTTAATAAAATAAATTTCATAGGAAATTTATAAAATAGAAAAGTGGGGGTTGTTGAATAGCACAACAAGTTCTTAAAATGATACTGCATGAACATTATAACAAAATGCATAAGAACTTTAACGTGAGCATATCAATATACATACCTTAGGGAAGTTCATAACAAGATTATTCAAAGTTCAATTGTTTTCCTTTTGAGAATATAAATGATTTGACTCTTTATCATACGAATTTAGATAATTGTTTTATAGAAATGAAGTGTGGTAATAATTGGATTTTGGAAGATGGAAAACCTTAGGGAAATGTTGTTTCTTCTTAAAGCATGTGCATCTCATATCAAACCATGATTAAAGCAAGGCCTTGTAAGCTTTAACTATCTAGATTTTGTTCATAATAATAATAATATTAATAATAGTTAAGTTATTAACCTAGTTTAAATGAATAAGTGGGATCTTAAAGACACTTTGACATGGTTTATTCATGTGGATTCCTAAATGTATAACCCAATTTTTTTTGGCAAGTTGTGACATGGCTTGTGCAACATCAAACCATTCAGTCCCTATGGTACAACTCTTATAACATCATAAATATCTTGAAAGATAGAATTCATGTGAAAAGATATTTAGGGATCTACACAAGAATACGTCTTTTCTCATTACAAACCAGAGCCATGAGTAGAAAGAATCCCAAGAAAAATGCATCCGAGCATAACTCTTGCCCAATTTATAGAGATTGGCTACTTAATCAAGACCTTCCTGTTTGAAAATGCAATCTAGAATTTGAGAATGTTCTACAATATAAGAAAAACAATTTCGTTTTTTTTGGAAATTAAAATTGGTGGTTTCCTTTCCTGAGGATTATGTGTTTGTGGAGGCACATATTCCTATATGTATTCCTATGTGCATATCAAAATATAACAAGGTATATATATATATATATATATATTATATATATATATATATATATATATATATATATATATAGACCTTGTTATAAAGAAATCTAAAAATGATATACATATATGTACTTGTATACATCCAACTCTTGATCACAATTGGTTTCAGTTAAAAATTGACCATACATTACTATGGTTAGAAATATACTACAAATGAATCTAGCTAAGTTCCATTCCTATATATTTTAAATTCAATCTATGATTGTGGTGTCCCAGTGGATAATTCATAGGAGTGAGAAAGGATTGAATGGAACCAAGCAACAAATGCTAAATCTATTGTAAAGAGAAAGAAAAGCAGCACCAGGAAACCCCAATAGAAACATGCTAGAAAGAGAGATAACCCAATGAAAAGGGAGTGCAAATGAGAGCTATTTATATATACACAACTCAAGTGTATGGTGTTATACCCAAGAGGGATTATGGGTCGACTAAGTCAGCCTTAACCAAACCTAGAAATACAATCATGAATATTTACTAGGTTAGTATTAACCAATCCTAATACATATAATAATTATTAAAATCCTATGTCAGACTTGGTTGAGTGAAACTAAAACCATTCTTAATGACCCCCTTAAATTGAAGAGTGGATTGTAGAGAAAAATGATGAAATGAAAATGAAAGTGGATTTATGGATATTCAACTTGATAGAGGGTTGGTCATGGTTGAAATACAAACAAAAGTGGGTTTATGGATACTCAATATAAAATAATGTTGGTCATGGTGTTGGCTTAGGTGGGGCTGACACAGGTTCAAAATTAACTGTGCACCAACAAAACCCTCAACCACTGGCCCTCTCGACAACAACCTGCAAGAAGATCGTAATCTCACCCGAAGTGATTATGGGAGGTTGTAGAACTAGGTTTCTGCAGCTTGAGGGATGTTGTGATGTGGAACTTTTGTATTTTCTTTATGTTTTAATACTTGTGAATTGCTTACCGTGATGTGAATACATGTAACTGCAATTAATTTTTATGCTACAACAGGCTACTTCACCTTCTTGAACTACTTCGTACTTATATTTTACTTTGCAAAATTACATCCATCATTTAGACATAACATAAACATCATTAACTTCACAGTACTGAAATAAAGTGTAGATACTAAGCAAATAAACACATGTAGACACAAATTTTACCATGGTTCATCCCAATGTGGGACTATGTCCATAAAATTGTTTCCTTATAATATAGAATCTGTACAACAAATAGTTCTTCCCTATGCACACAGTTGCAAGGTGTCTGCGCACTGAGTCATAGATCCAGGCCTCTGCGCACTCAACTGTAGATCCTCACCCTTTCTCTGAAGCACAAATCAACATAATACAACCATAAACATAGATTTTGATCCAATACTTAGATGCCTTCCTTATTTATTATTCATCCCTATATATACTATTACATGAGGGATTTCATCGCTATATTACCATGGACATGATACCATGGTTTCCAAAATACAAGGGAATGTGGTCCAAGACCATCAACTTTTACAATATTTTATGCTTTTACAGAAAAGAAGGAGCTTCGCCATGAAGCCCCCATACTGTGCGTGACTTTGCTGTGCGATAATCATTGTGTTCCATTTCTCTATTGCGTGGTCCACTTTGTCATCTATGGCATCCTTTCTATTGTGCATTCCACAAAACTTCAAGTTTCTTGCCCAAAATCTGGCCAAGTTGGGTTGTGCCCAACAGGTTCCCAACACTCTCCTGTGACTCGTCCCGAGTCACTTAATTGTTGTGCCTCTAATATTTTCTGCAATGTTATTATATGCATGGTTGAACTGTTGGAGCACTTTTGTCATCTGTTTATCCTCACTGCATGTATCTTCCAACAATGATTTTGTTACATGCTCTGCAACCTTCTATAGTAGTGTTGCCTCCTTCTGTCGAAGCTCCTGAAGCTTCTCATCTATTGTCTACAAGAGCTGAAGGGCCTCGTCCTGCCAAGGCCGAGTTCTTTCTATCAATGTATGTTCTTCCCTCTTCAGCTCTTCGATCCTCTTCTGCAACACCTTCAGTTCATTGATCTTTCTGTGATATAGGAAATTTCTTCGCAGCTTCTTGACTTTCCTCGAGTTTCTAAACATTTTGATCTTCCTGCAGTGAAGTCCAAATCTGCATCTTCTCATCCAGTAGTTTGTTGTAGTTGGCCAATGTTGCGGAGATTCTAACCATGAATAGATTTCAGTCGGCCTCCCTCTAGTCTCTTACATCTTGTAGCGTAGCTGGTTTCCTCTTCAATTGTATCTCACTGATTTTTACCTCATACTCAAATTGTACCGCGACAAGTTTAGCTTTATGCTCCTTGATTGCAAGGTCGAGCTTCGTTACCTTTTCTTCTGTCGATTCCTCTCCATATACGTCCATGTTTGGAATTCCCTTACATGTTGTTTCTACTACATCTTTCAACTATTGATATTCTTTTTCTATCTGATCTCTTTCTTGTATTGTCTAGTCAAGCTTTTGTGAGAGCGTAGCCCGCTCCTTTTCCACTTGTATGTTGAGTTGTGATGTGCACTCTTCCCTTAGCTTTAATTCCATTGTAATCTCTTCATTCATCTTATGTAACCTTCGCAGTGACACTGTTGTGATGTTCATGTTTATGTGTGTCCATTTCTTGGTCTGCTGTTGAATTTCTATTGACTCATATTTCTAGATCCCCTACAGGTATCTGCATCAGCCTCGCTGCAAGGGTAGGCACGATCGGCCTTCCTTTTTTAATAATTTCATGTATTTGTGCAAGCTAACTAATTGATAATGCCAAAAGCTTCAACTCCGCGATCCTCTCTTGCACGCCTGTGATAAGCTTGCCGTAGCGATCTTCCACCCTGTTCCACGATTTCTCTGTGATCTCCCGAACCTTGTCTCCAATTTGGTCCAAGTCTCCCTCAATGAACCATTGGTCTGATATCCTTTGATTTATCTGCCTTATGATTCTTTCTAGCTTTAGAAGCTTCACCTTGGCTCTTCCTTTTTTCTACGACAGATTTCTCTATTTCTTTCTTCTGTATCTACTTCGTCATATCCTCGCCTTCTTGAGATTCTTCCTCATGTTCTTCGTTGTGGAATTCTTCTTCATCTTCCTCTACCTCTTCCTTTGCTTCCTTCTCCTTTTCTTTTCCACTACCTTCGCCATGGTGTGAGTGTCCATCTCTTCTTCCTCTGTTGCGTTGTCTCCTGCCTCCTCCAGTGGAGTCATCCAATATGTGGTCCATGTCTGCACAACTTCTAGTAGATCATCCTCTTTAACCATATATGGCAATGCATGTCATTGCTTCTTCACGTCTCTACACGCCTGTATGTACAATCTATGAAAATTTGCCTTAAACCTCACCACAACGTTTTACTATTTGTATAAACTTGGTGAGAGGTGTAGATATTGGGTGACAAGCATGTGCAGATCCATCTGGTATAGTATAAAAAATATCTTGTTTTCCTATGCACGTGATGGTTGAGTGGTATGCCACAATGAAGCATACCTCGCGGCCTCACATACATCTACTTCTATCGGAGGAAATTGTGTATCCTCTGGTTCCTTCCATATCAACATAGAAATAATCAATAATAACCAGACATATTGGAAAGATGTACCTTTGAACCTAGGTCAACCCCACCTAAGCCAACAAATGGTCTGCGCACTAACAAAACTCTCAACCACTAGCCCTCTCGACAACGACCTGCAAGCGGATCGTAGTCTCACCCGAAGTGATTATGGGAGGTTACAGAACTAGGTTTCTACAGCTTGAGCGATGCTGCGATGTGGCACTTTTGTATTTTCATTATGTTTTAATACTTAGGAATTGCTTCACATTATAAACATTATTGTGTTGTGAATACATGTAACTGCAATTAACTGTTATGCTACAACAAGCTACTTCACCTTCCTGAACTACTTCACACTTATATTTTACTTCACATAATTACATCCATCATTTAGACATAACATAAACATCCTTAACTTCATAATACTAAAATAAAGTGAAGATATTAAGCAAATAAAGACATGTAGAAACATATTTTACCGTGCTTCATCCCAATGTGGGACTACGTCCACAAGAAAATTTTCTTATAATATAGAATTTGTACAACAAATAGTTCTTCCCTGTGCACACAACTATAAGGTGTTTGCGCACTAAGCTGCAAATGGTCTACGCACTAAGCTGCAGACCCAACCCTCCGCGCACTTAGCTGCAAAGCATCACCATTTCTCTAAAGTAAAGATTAAGATAATACAACCATAAACATAGATTTTGATCCAATACTTAGATGCCTTCCTTCTTTACTATTCATCCCTATACACTATTACATGAGGGATTGCATCGTTATATTACCATGGACCCAATACAATGGTTTCCAAAATACGAGGGACTATGGTCTAAGACCATCAAATTTTACAATATTTTATGCTTTTACAAAAAGGAAGGGGCTTCACCATGAAGCCCCCATACTGTGTGGTGACTTTTTTGCGCGGTCTTTGTTTTGCTTCGTCGCTCTGCTTCATGGTCCACTTCGTAATCCGCAACATACTTTCTACTGCACGCTCTACAAAACTTCGAGTTTCTTGCCCAAAATATGGCCAAGTTGGGTTGCATCCAACACATGGCTTAAATACAAATGAGAGTGGGATATGAATAGAAAACTCAATATACAAATGAGAGTGGGTTTATGGATACCAAACTCTACACAAGTGAAAGTGGGTTTATGGATATATAGTTTAATATAAATGAAAGTGGGTTTATGAATCCATAGCTCAATATAAGTTTATCCTACGACGAAAATGGAAATGGGTTTATAAATATCTAGCTCAGTACATGCCATTTTTAGTTGAACAACAATATAACTCCACAATTCCATGAACACCATCAAGCTATTCCACTAGAGGAATCAATGTATGAGAAGACAGAGGGATATTAGAGGAGGTAGAAGGGTGGATGAATTGAGATAACACCTCATTTTCCTCCATAAAATTCATCATTTTATCCTCCAACGAACACTAACTTTAGTTAAGAATCAACCTTGGATTCATGTTCATGAAAAACGTGAGAAAAGTTGACTATGTTAAATTTTCTTCTCATATTCAATATATGATTCATCACAGCTTGAAGACCTAAATTCTTCATGGTGATTTTTCCATTGAGCCAATCCACTAAAACTTTTCAGTTCCCATATACCTAGACACTACTTACATTCTTATTAATGGATAATTTGAGAAGGGATACTAGGTCTAATAGCTTGACCCAGTTATTGATCCCTTATCCAAGATCTAACGAAAAAAAAAGAACTAAAATAAAGGCAATCTCATGCACCATATTTACTTGGATTTCTAGGGAAGCACCATCAAAGAAGCTACATGGGTGAGAATCATCACTCACAAAAGGATTAATTTAATTCTTTTGTCCATTCTTCATAGTGTATATGTGTTCTTAATAGTAGAATTTTACTCCAATATACCTGTACTGGAGAGAATGGGGCATCTTTGAAAATAATCTCATTTCTATACCTCCATATATCCCAGCTAATAGTAATTGGGAAATATCTATTTTTACATACACCCTTATCCTCATAGAAGGATTTGAATATTTCTAATAAGGATTTCCTTTCCCATTTACGTGTTCCATTCAACAATGTTAAATATTATAGAACTACTTCCTTCGTGTAATGACATCCCACAAACAAGTTTGCAAAGTTGGTGAGTTTTCCTCATGTCCTTATCACAACATACATATGCTTGGGAAAACAACATACATACATACATGTTTTTCCCCTAAGAGGTCACATGTTCAAATATGTTTGGTGGGGCGGGTGGGGGTAGAGTATGTACACCAACATACACTTTAGCAATCAAATCGCTACATGGAGGGGGTTCCCTTGTCCCACAAATAAGGGAGTATCATATATTAGTTTTGACTTTGGATTGGATGTGACCTTAAATTATATTTATTATTATTATTATTATTATATACATGTGCATGTGTATTTTCTTTCCATGCAATATTTTATTTGGGAAACCCTCTAAATAGTTCCTCACATTTTGTGAATGGTACATAGAGTACATGACAGGAGAGAACATGTACACCTAATCCCATGAGACCCAAGTGGATTTTTGTTGTGACCTTCTTGGCTAATATGACTTTGGCATGGAAAATTGAACCACTTGAGCTAACCTTTGGGCCTAATCTCTCCCCCCCCTTCCCACACACACACATATGTTCTCTTGGAGAAATAATTCCCCCCACTCTATTGCACTTAAATGACGAATGAGGAAGTCGGCACCTTACTAGTGCTTTTCTACATATTCCACTCCCTCTTATTAGGGTTTCAAAAGGAAGAAAACATTTTATTCTAGTGGAAACAGTGGTTGGTAACCCTTTAGAGCTTTGTGGTATTGGATTTCATGACCTCCTTGGGTGTTACACCTCAAAAAAAAAATTGATGCCACTGAACTATCCCTTGGGACTTTAATGTTGGAAGCATTATTGTCCCACTCTCCATACTCAAGCTAGAGTGATATTGTGGGTACCTTGTAACCTTGATACAAATGCACTTGTCCTTAGATGTGGAGGAGGTTTCTCTCAAAACCATAAAATATTCCTCATTCCTAAGATGCCTATTGTACATAGCGAGTACGATGTTGTAAATATTATGACCTTGAAGGAATACTTGGAAAATTTTAGATTAAAACATGGTTATCAAGTTGATCACTTAACCAACATCTTGGTGGATTGTTATCAAAGATTTTGGAAAATTATACTAGTGCTAAGATGATGCCTACTAGTGCACTAAATTATCTAGAAATCATTGTCACCAATAATCGACTTCTTGATATTACCATCAAGGGATAGTGGTTTAAAGATACATTCAAAGTATTAAATGGGTTTAACTCTACACAAATGGATGTAAAACCAAAATTGATTAAATTCTAGAAGATAAGGTAAAATATGTATTCCCATAACGAATGCTACAAGGAAAATTTGTTCAATGGAGTTGGGATAGAAGGAAGCTAAGATGTTAGAGCATCAGGACAAATTTTCGCAAAGTTCCCATACTCATGGAAGTAATTGCATTTAAATGAAACATGCTCATAATATGGGGCCTAAAGATGGCTCCAACCCTCCAAGTGAAGTTGAATTTCCTCTCAGATTCCTTTTGCAAAATCCATTTCAACACAAATCTTGGCATAAGAGAAGATATTCTCCTTTTTCTATAAGCAAGTAATATAGCGAGCTGTTAAGTTATGGTATGTTCTATGCTTAGAGCAGTCTACTTCTTTTTATTTTTATTATCCATAGATTAGCAATCACATGTGCAGTAAATAAAGTGCAGATAGAACATTAAAAAATCGATAGAAAACAAGCCAAGACAAGAGACACAAGATGTGGCAGCTAGCCAGGGACAAACCCCAATATGGGGAAACCCTTTGATCAAATCTTCCTCTATCTTCAATAATTCAGCTGAGATAAATAGTACATAAATCTGATTTACATCAGCAGCATCAAATCCTAGATCAACCCTAAACTAGGGTAGACAATATCTTGCAAACTGACCATCGAATCGGCTTGATTCCTTCACCAAAAAATGCGGCCTTCTGAGGAGAGTCAGTTCCACCTACAGTGTAATTCTGAGAGAGAGTCTGATGGTCAACGTTGGTCAAACTTCTGATTTGCAGTTGCAACCCTAAATTCTACGTCCTTCCTTCCATACATGTGAGAGAAGAGTCCCTTTCTGCGCAGTAGGAGAAGAGCCTCTTTTCTGCGCAGGAGAGAGAGAGATGTGATGAGATGTGTGTGTCCAAATGAGGAAAACGACCTCCTATATTTATATACAAATGTTTATGATGAATAGATGCGTCTGTTGGGCTTCTAAGCCTACATGAGTTGTTGGTCAGCTTGATAATTATTCCATAATCAAAATAAATTCATATCTCCATAAATACTTATCGGAATCAGATGATCTTTAAATCAATACTACACCTCTCGATGAGAGGAATCTAGGAAAAATATTATCAACCATGAATAAGGTTACCGACATGGAGTTTGGCCCTAGTTGCCAATTTTAACACTCCCTCTCAACTAGGGAGAACTTCATCAGCAATTTGTCTGTCTGTCGCTACTATTCATCCATCAAATGCATTGCCCTGTACAACTTGACCCCTGCTCTACTCTTGCTCTATTCTACCTTGTGCTGATCTGTTATGCTCTACTCTGTTCTGCTCTCCTTGAATTATGAAGAGGAAGAAGTGATCGATGATGTATCATACTGTTGAGTCCCAAACTTACATCTTCCCTATATACCTTTTTAGCCTTTTTCTCTAGTTACCTGAACCTCCAAGCTATCAAATCATTGCATATTAGTTTAAAAAGAGCATATAAATGGTTTCCTAACTATGTCTTGTCACTGATGTTTGATTTAGATTTTTTCTCAGTCAGCTGCGGAATCTTGTCACTTTCCGCAGCTAGAATCAGTTTCCGCAGCCTTTTTGTTGAAGTCTATGTTATAGGTGTCTACTGGAGAATCCAACCACATGGGCAAGATGCAAATGATGTGGACATGGAACGTGTCCCCTTGGTTCAGCCGAATCACTCATAGAAGACCGTGGTCATAGCCAGTCAAGCGGTGGTCAACACTAAGAGGTTTTCAGTGGCAGGACTCTGTTTTTCATCACAAGGAGAATTGCGTGGCAAGTTCCTAAATCCTAGGAGGCGTGCCAACACCTGTGGACTACCCCGTGAACCGAATCCAACAGCCACCCTCCTTGGATTGAATTTTCACGGCTACCATACTGCTAGATTTCCAGATATGGTCATTTACATGTCTGTCTACCAGCGCAGATCTTAGGAATTAGTTATGTTATTTCCTGTTATAAATAAAGCATCCCCGTATGCATAAAAACTAGTTTTTGGTATGTAATATTGATTGTTTTACGAGCCACCGTGCCGTGACTTGATCCTTATGTTATGACTGTATTTCAATACATGAGAAGACACTACTTTTAAGTTCAAATCCGTGATTGATTTCTGATTGGTCGAGGTTGCAGAGGGCCCTTGTACACCAAGGTTCTGTAGTTATTGTATAGTTTCATGTTTTCTTCATTTACGTTCTTGATGCCATAGTTGTTTGCTTATATATATTACACTGCTCAAGGTATTCATGTTGATTGTTGTCCATAGTTTCTTTTATGCTTTCTAATGACTATTAACTGATCAGTGTTTTATTTCAGGTTCTAATAGATAGCCCGGGCAAGTGCACATAGCTTTTTGATGACTAATGACATGATGGAATTATCTTGTCCTCCTGCTGATTTGTTTTCTTAGTTCTAATTCCAGCACTGTTTATTTCTTTCAGTTTTGCTTTGTTCATTTACTTTTCTGCAAGATAGATATTAGACTATTCATGTCATTTTCAGTTACCTCCTATAGCCAGAGCGAGTCGAATGGTGAGGGATTGAGTGTGAATGTATAGTTTGATATTAGTTTATTTGCTTTTGCAAGTTAGTGATTAGATTACTCATGTCATTTTCGGTTACCTCCTATAGCCAGAGCGAGTCAAATGGTGAGGGACTGAAGGATGAATGTGTAGTTTGATCTTAGTTTTTATTTTATGCAATTTAGATATCAAATTACTCAATTTGTTTATGATTACCTCCTATGGCCAGAGCGAGTTGAATGGTGAGGGGTCAGAATATGAGTTGATGTCATATGGTTTAGTTTACTTTGCTTACAGTTTTTGAATTGCTTTGAGTTCAGTTTTCTTTTTATACAACAGCAAGGATACTAGGTTTCATAGTCACTAGTTCACTATTTGGTTTAATTAGAATTTAGGTACATCTTTATTTTCTCTTGGTAATTGATTTCATCATTGCAAGTTTGAAAACCTTTTTGAAAATTTAAAGTTTGGAAATTATTTTAAAAGGTCACAATTGCCTTGAATACTTATATCCATACTTTATTTTTAGAATTGCCATCTCATATTAGAGAATCAACAAGAAGATAAACCCAAAAACAAATCAAAAATAAAAAACGACAAAGAAATAAGAAAACAGTTATCTTGCATATATAGTGCACTTCACTTCAGCAGTTTACGACTCCCGAATTGACAATTTATATAGCAATTTAGGACACACTAAATTGAACAAACACATACCATCCTCCACTAACTCAAAGTTAGTCTCAGAGTGTGTACCACTGGTCCCAGACTAGTCCTCAACCGACCTGAAGTCAATGTCATGGTGGGTACAACTCCTACCACTAGTCCCAGACCAGTATCATTGATCCTAGATCAATGAAGGTCATCCTAGCATAGGGAGTGTGGTAGATATAGTGATGCGTCCATTGGTACTACTATGGTCCCTATCCTCATTTCCCTACTCATTAATCAGTTGAGAGGTACTTCCCATGAGTCCCAGACTATATGGGTAGGATGCCTCAACAGGAGAACTAATAATCATGTCCACAGGAGAGCAAATCATCCTATCCAGTGGATGCCACGGAGAACTAATCATCCTGGCCCATAGGAGAACAAATCATCCTATTCCACAATTGCCAAGGAGAACACATCATCCAGGCCTCACAAGAGAACTAATCATCCTGCTACATAATCGTCATGGAGAACACATCATCTAGACCTCATAGGAGAACTAATCATCTTGCGACATAGTCGTCATGGAGAACACATCATCCAGACCTCACAGGAGAACTATCATCCTGCTACATAGTCACCACGGGGTGTCACTAGGAAAGTTTTGATTCTTTTACCCTATACACGTACACCACTAGGGGATGGTGAGTCACCCTGTGGTCATATTCCACTCCAAGAAGTACCCTATGCCCCCCTGGAGCTCCAAAAGCTCCATAAATAATACAAGACCCTCATCAGAGGGTTTTTGAACGACACCAAGTCATTCTCAGAAAGTAAAAAATTTGACCTTTCCTAGGGGCTTTGTGAGAATGTCGGCGACCTATTCATTTATACCAATATGTTGGAGCCTTATATCTCCCCGATGCACCATATCTCAAATATAGTGGTACCTGATATTGATATGCTTGGAGCGATCATGAAATACGAGATTCTCTAATAAATGAATCCCACTCTAGTTATCACACAGGATCACAGTGGTATCCAATGTAAATCCAAACAACTCACTGAAGAGCTTTCGTAACTAGATTGCGTCATAGGTGGCCATGCTAGAAGCAATATACTCTACCTCGACAGTGCTCAAAGCCACCGATTTCTGCTTCCTGGTCATCTAGGATATCGAAGCAGACCCCAAGGAGAAAAAACACCTGGAAGTTCTCTTACGATCCACCACACTGCCTGCCCAATCAACATCGGTGTATCCAAGTAGTCTCACATCTCCGGCAGTGTATCTTAACCCATAAGTAATTGTGCCATGAAGATATCTCAACAGATACTCGGCACCAATCCAATGTATGTGGTGAGGTTCAACCATATGTTGACTCAATCTGTTGGCTACGAAGCATATATCTGGATGGGAGTTCACTAAGAACATTAATGCTCTGACGAGTTGACGATACTCGGTGGCATTTCGTAAAACAGGTCCAGCAGCGCTACTGCTTAACTTCTTAAAGTCAAGCTCCATTGGGGTAGTTACAGGTTTGCAGTCCACCATATCGAAACTTTCCAATATCTTCACCACATATTTTCCTTGAGATAGGAAAATTTCCCCTAGATTCTTCCAGACTTCAAGTCCTAGGAAATAATACATCAATCCTAGGTCCTCAATTTCAAATTTAGAAGCCAACTCCCTCTTACAATTGCAAATGAGAGGGTCTACACCTGTTAGAAAGAGGTCATCCACATGCAGCACCAATATGAGAGGTTTTTCATCTTCAAACTTAAAGTAAAGGTTAGGATCAGCTTCACTCCTTGTGAATCCCAGCTTCATCAAGTAGCTATCGATCCTCTCGTACCATGCTCAGGATGCTTGCTTCAGCCCATAGAGAGCCTTCTTCAACCTTCATACATGATATTTTCGATCATAAATCTCAAATCCTTTAGGTTGCTCCACGTAGACCTCTTCTTTGATAGAACCATGCAAGAACATGGTCTTGACATCCATCTGATGTAGGTTACATACTTGTGAAGCCGCAAGGGCTATGATCGAGTGGATGGTGGTATATATGGCAACAGGTGCAAATATCTTGTCATAGTCTATACCTTCCTTCTGGGAGAATCCACGAGCGACAAAACGAGCCTTATACTTTTCCGTACTTCCATATGATACATGCTTTATCTTGTAAATCCATTTATAAGTGACAACTATCTTGTCCTGGGGTCTAGGAACTACTTCCTAGGCATCATTCTTCATAATAGACTCATATTCTTCAGTCATAGCATCCTTCCAGACTTGATGCTTGACAACATCTGAGCATGATGAACCTGTTAGGTTCCTTACTTTCATGGAAGGTTCCTCAGGGTGTAGTGTGTCCTTCAGCATCATTGAGTAGCCCCCTAAGCCAAGAGGGCCTCTTCTTAGAAGAGGAAGGCTTAGGTGGATCAATAGGATCCATTTGTTCGTCCACAACGAGCATTGTTACATCATCTTTTTCTTTTGATTCCCTAGTGTCAACTTCTTGAGAGCTCCTTAAAGTAGGAAGATTGTTCACCTTGCTGAGAGCCATATCTTCATCAAAGGTGACATCATGACTAATCACAACTTCCCTTTGACCAGCTACATAGATTCTATAGCCCTTAGTATTTTCACCATAGCCCATGAAGATTCATTTCTTTCAAGATGCAACTAATTTATTCCTTTTCTCTTTCGGCACATGAAAATATACAGGGCTTCCAAAAATTTTAAAATGAGATACGTCAGGTTTCTTACTGGTGAACATTTCTTTAGGAGTCTTGGAACCCAATGCTTGATGAGGGCATCGGTTTTGTACATATACGACAGTGTTTGCAGCTTCGACCCATAGAAACTTTGGAAGTCTTTGATCATGGAGCATGGCACAGACAACTTCCACAATTGTACGGTTCTTCCTTTCCGCCACACCATTCTGTTCAGGAGTATATGGTGTAGTAGTCTCCCTCTTAATGCTAGCCTCTTTACAAAATTCATGAAACTCGTTAGGTTCATATTCAGTCCCATTATCAGTTCTTAAGATCTTGATCCTATTTTCGGTTTGATTCTTGATCAAGGCTTTGAAGTGTTGAAACCAAAAGAACACTCCATCCTTCTTTTTCAAGAAGTATATCCAAGTCTTTCGAGAATAGTCATCTGTAAAAGTAAGGTAATATGAATATCCTCCCAAGGAGTTCACAGGCATCATACCAGATATGTTTGAGTGAACCAACTATAATATATTGGAGGTCTTGCTTTGGCTTGAGGCGAATGGTCCCATTTTGAGATTTTAGCACATCCTGGACATACACCTTCTTTCTCTACTCGGAATTCGGGCATCCCTATCACCATTTGTCTTACATCGGGTAGAGCTTTATAATGAAGGTAGGCAAACCTCCGATGCCAAAGTTCAGACTGAAGAGATATGTCACAAGACATGACACCTAGTGGACTTCCACCGACTTGATATAATGAATCAACTCGAAACCCAAGAGTAAAGGCATCTTTAACATTGTTTTTCCATACATGTACCTTGCCATCGCTAAAGGTCACCTTGTAGCCTTTGTCTTCCATTGCCGAGATGGACACCAAGTTCTTTTTGAGGTCAAGTACATATAATACATCATGTAAGTGGATTGTATTACCTTGATTCAATTTAAGAGAGACACTGCCTACACCTTTCACAAGATATTTCATATTATCTCCAAGGACAATTTCTAGTTTAGTTTCTTTCTCTATCGGATTATGGAGAACTTCCTTGTAACCAGTGAAGTGCCTTGAGGCACCACTATCAATAAGTCTGAAGGAGCAGAGGTAGATAGAGCAGCTGGTAGATAATATTCATCCTGCTTATTTTTAACAGTGTTAGATCTAAACCTGGAATTTCTAGCCTTCTTGAATGATTGTCCTCTTTGATTTCCAACACTCCTTTTACCTCTACTATTAGATTTTCCATTCCTTTGATTTCCATGAGAGGGATTTTGATCATCGTCCTAGTGCGAGTTCCTTCTATCAGGGCATTCCCTTGCATAGTGACCTGCTTTATTGCAAATGTAACATAGTCCTTTTCTTCCACCATTAGGTCTAGCCTTTCTTTTTTATTTAGTCCCAGAATTATTTCTTTTCTTAGCATGAGAATAAAAGGTAGTGGGTGGACCTTTAGGCATAGGCATTTCTTTCTCTTCTATCCTTGTTTCTTCTTGAATGCATCTTGCCATTAATTCCTCAAATCCAGGAATTATGATATTGTTGAGAAGAGTAGTCCTGAACACGTACCATTCGGATGGTAATCCTCTAAAAGTCATGAGTGTAATTTCCCTATCAGTAATAATCTCCCCAATAGATAGGAGATTGTTCTTGATCTCATTGATCCTTAAGAATTATGTTTGCATACTCTCATCTTTTCCCTTCTTAATTTCCTTCAGCATATTTCTAACAAACAAGACTTGATTTGCATCATTAACTTTAAATAACCTCACCAGTCTATCGTAGATTTCCTTGGAGGTGTTCAGGTCGGAGATGTAGGCCACCAAGCGTTTGTCGATAGAGTCCTGGATGATATTTTTTGTTTTGACTTCACCAGTTTTCCATTTTTTCCTGGCAGCATCGGGTGCATTTGATGGAGGCTCAATAATATTGCTTCTCACATGGTCGAACACTCCTTGATCTTCTACCGTTAGATCGAGAGACATCTTCCATCTGTGATAATCAGACTTCTCACAAAGCTTGTCTTCGGTAGGGAAGAGTGTTGAGGACCCCATAGTTCTTTTAGGATAGCCTTGCCAATATTCTCTTCGGTGATTGGTCTTGCTCTTGCTCGGGCTTTGCCTTCACCTCAGCTCTGATACCATGTTAAGTTATGGTATGTTCTATGCTTAGAGAAGTTTACTTATTTTTATTATTATTATCCATAGATTAGCAATCACATGAACAGTAAGTAAAGTGCAGATAGAACATTAAACAATCGATAGAAAACAAGCCAAGACAAGAGACACAAGATGTGGCGGCTAGCCAAGGACAAACTCCAATATGGGGAAACCCTATGATAAAATCTTCCTTTATCTTCAATAATTCAGCAGAGAGAAATAGTACATAAATCTGATTTACATCAACAGCAGCAAACCCTAGATCAGCCCTAAACTAGGGCAGACAATATCTTACAAACCGACCATCGGATCAGCTTGATTCCTTCACAAAAAAATGTGGCCTTATGAGGAGAGTCAGTTCCACCTACAGTGTAGTTCTGAGAGAGAGTCTGATTGTCAACGTTGGTCAAACTTTTGATCTGCAGTTGCAACCCTAAATTTTGTGTCCTTCCTTCCACACATGTGAGAGAAGAGTCCCTTTCTGCACAATAGGAGAAGAGCCTCTTTTCTGTGCAAGAGAGAGAGAGAGATGTGATGAGACATGTGTGTCCAAATGAGAAAAATACCTCCTATATTTATATACAAATTTTGATGATGGATAGATGCGTCTATTGGGCTTTTGAACCTACATGAGTTGCTGGTTGGCTTGATAATTATTCCATAATCAAAATAAATTCATATCTCCATAAATACTTATCGGAATCGGATGATCTTTAGATCAATCCTACACCTCTCAATGAGAGGAATCTAGAAAAAATATTATCAACCATGAATAAGGTGACCCACATGGAGTTTGGCCCTAGTTTCCAATTTTAACACGAGTGAACTTGTCTCCAATGGCTTTAAAAATTCCATCTCCCCCACAAATAAGGGTAATATGTTGCAATATAATCCAAATGCGTTATAATGGGAATTTATGATTTATGATTGATGATTGATGATAATGGATCTTCTAATGGTATCTTTGATTAGAGTTAAGAAATCAATCGAATGCTTTCTTTTATAAATAAGATATTAGAATACAATTGATGTTGAAGCCATTTAGAGGTAGGCTTTCATATTTAGCCCTATCAGGGAAGTTTTCTAGATTTTAGGGAGGAGACGGAAAAAATAAATGTTAGCCTTCTTCACCCTAGTTTGAAGAATGAAGTCAAATTCATCATCAAGGCTACTGAAAATCAAATTATTGTAGAAATTTGATAGAAATTGCAACTACTCAAGAAATCAAACTGAAATCAGGAGACACAGATTCTACTCTACTAATTTGTGGAATGAAAATCACAATTTAGAACAACATGGATAAACATGCAACAAGAAAAACCACAAGTACACATTGATTTCTAAGGGAACCCAACTGGAAAAAACCCCTCAAGCCTCTTTGCATTAATCAGTTGAATAGAGAAAGTATTACAATTGCTTGCTCGGGCTTTGAGCACAACTTGCAAAAGAATAATTTTTCTATCTACTAATTGAGGACCTATTGCGACCTCATAATTCTGCTTCCAAAACATGGGGAATAATCACCCGGTCGAGACCTTAAGACAACTCCTTTTCTGTTTAAAGTGGTGGCTCCGACTAGGGGTAATGGGACCAATTTCCTAGTGTGGGTTTTAAGATGAGAGTGGGTGGTCCATGAGTGTTTGCAACAAAATAATGATAATCTAAATGACCTATTCTATGATGCAATTCTCTAACTAACTTATTCTAATATAAAACCGGGTATTCCTATGTGGTATGCGATCTACAAAGACATCTGTTTAACATGTGATAATAAAGATTTAACATAATTAAACAAAGATGATAATGTAAAAGATAATCCCTTTGACTAAATAGTTAGTCAAAGGAATTTATAAAATATATCGCATATATGATGAGTTATATATGAAAATCACAATTTCAGCTAAGCATCATACAAAAGTGCAATTAACGCTTAACAAAAACAATAAATCTCACATATAATTCATGAAAGTAAAGTTTTACCACTAATTAAATGTAAACATAATCAATCATACAAGATAATAGTACCATATGTGTGAAGTCCTGCTCATTTGACAAATGACATAGACCAACTTCTTTCTTCAAATCAAATTGTCTCCTAAGAAAACAAAAGTGCATCAACAAAGGAAAGTAGTCTGATATCTAAAAGAAACGATCATGTTACATAATTTCACCAAAGCATTCACAAACTTACAATAGTGCATTATTTGCAAATGTTTTTGATAAAATTCTAGACCCTTCTCTAAATGCATGAGAAGGGTATAAATATTATTCTAACTAATGTGCAAAAATAGATTATACAAAATTTGAGGAGGTTTCAAACAACCTTCCTCCTAACTAGGTAACTACAAAAATAAATAGAGGCTAAATGAACAGAACTAAGAGGATGACTTGTTGTCTTCCAGCTTGTCCTTTAAATCACAAATATCGGTCATCGGTTGAATTTGAGGAGGTGCCCCGAAATGTGTCCTGAGTTGTCTTGTGAAGATCGCATCGGTGAGAGGTGGCAACATCCATTGAGTCGTATGAAGGGAACAATTGAGAGTCATAATATGACTGTGTGGCTTAACAAGATACTGCCAATATGACTCCCAACTGGTCGTGGTCAATTTTGTAATGTCTCTCTTTGACTCCCTGCCTTTTCTTGCCAGCTTTTATACAGAGCATTTAAATCGGGCATTTCTTTTAGATTGCCTTCTTTAATGAGATTGGCGGTGAACAAGATGTGATTCATTACCTTAATGATATTCTTTGATACCCCAACTACCCTTGCGACTGCTAGCTCGGCCTATTTGATTCTCGCATCTCAATCCATGAAGAGAATGTCTTTATGAGTTTCCTCAATCTCGAGTAGATTAGCTTTCCTTCTGTCTTTTGTTTCTTACCATTCGATGAACTCAAATATTTTGGTGTTTAAATCATTAAACTCAATTCTCTATTCGATTGCCTTATCTGTCAGCTGGTTGCTAGTAGTCAGATAGGGAGTAATGTGTGACATCTTTTAGCAAAAATACTCTTGTTGTTTCACCAGAAGGGAATTTAATTCTAGTGCCTCTTTAATAAACTCCTCAGTAGTGGGAACATCCTTGTATCTTTCCATGGATTGCTGCATTTCTTGGAGTTGCATGTTTTTGGCCAATATATCGTCTTCATGGCTTATTTTCAGGACCTCCATGTCTTGTTGCAATTGTGTGAGTTGCTCAGCTACTTGCCTGTTTACGCTTGCTTTCTATGCTTCGAGCTACTATTCGAGATGTTGAATTCTTTCCTCTTATTCCCTTAACAAAGTAGAGACTTTAGTAGCCTTTTCCATAGTGGTCGATGTATATGACCCTGTGAATTGTGATAGTCTAGTCAAGTTCTCGGTTAGATTGAAAGAAATTTCCTTCCAAACAACATCCATTGGCTCGTTTCCAGGTGGGAATTCGGGTGTATCTACCCTTCTCCTTTTTCTCTACCTTCTTACTATAGCCTTGTGGAGAAGGCTATAGAACACATCAAGTGGAGGTATTTCAGTTACTTTCAAAACAATTTCTGATGTGGGTAGAGCAGGGATAATTTCAGTTTGCTGGGAATTTGTCGCTTGTTCCTCCATAGGCTTGGACTATTCGCCGATAGACTTGGGCTCTGTATCTTTATGAACATGTAGAGGAGTTTTACATTCCTCCGTTTCTTGGGTATTTGTGGCTTTGGAGTGCCTTTCAATTTCTGATTAAACTAATCCCACTCCTGCTCCAAACTACTGCCTTTGACCTCTGAATTGATCTTTGTAGTGGGGGTCCTCATCACTTGTTTCTCATCTGACTTCCTACTGGACTCAGCTATGTTGTCTATGTCTTGGGGTTTCCCTATGTCTGGTGTCTTCTCAGTTTTTACCTGAGAGTCTACTTGAGAGCTAGGACATCCACTATCAACAATGACACTTGGTGTAGGCTTATCCTCAAGCCTTAATAGATGCATTGGGATCACTTGGAGCCTCTCATTTCTGAATGCCTGAAAGCTTTGAAAATATTCAGGTTTCAAATTCGCCTTTTCCCATTCGAACGCTTGTTCGAAGGATACAACCGACTGTAACAAGTCTTCAAAATAATTATCTTCATGGTTGTATATCTTGATCTTTACTCTAGTAGTGACATTATATGCCACTTTGTTTGGATCAAATTGCCTCTTAGGCAACGTATGAAGCCTAAGGGCTTCCATATGTGCTGACTCTTTAGTAGCATGAACAAAATTTGCTAAAGCAAAAGAACCACATTTGACATGGAAAGAGGGCTATAATGACTTCTTGGCATCTTTGATAACTTTAGTCAAGCCCTTTCCCATGGTCTTGTAGGCAATCTCTCTTGTTAATAATTTATCATAAACATATAAAGGAAGGACATGTGAATAGGTTGTGCTACCAAAAACCCTAATGTAGGTGAACCATTCTTCAATGAAATATTTTCTGACAGTAAACAGGTTTGTTGTGGCTTCGTGGGAAAACCTAGGGGCTTTCTTATTGAAAATTATTTGATGTAGGGGCAACAAAATAGAGTGAAATATCTTATAGAAATGAGGTATGTAATGTGATTCCCGTATTTGTTTATGACTAAGATGGATTAGGTAGGGGTCCTGTAAGGTCCATTTCCAACCCATGGTTGGAAATGTCATGCAAAAATAGATAGCATCCATAATGTAGGCACTAAAATAGAACGAAGGGAGGTTATCTAAAGAGGAGGCTTTCTTCTGTCGATATTCGGTAATGGTGGTGGTTAGGTTGTCAGATAAGATGGAGGGTTAATTCATGATATGGGAATTAACACAAGCATCAATTAGAGGAATCCATTATATTGAAAACTTAGTATTATTGGGTAGCCCATACAATCTACATAACATAGTTGTTGCATAGTTGTAGGGGTTTTCCAAAGAGGCTATACCATACATAACACTCTCCAACCTTGAATTATCTTGAAGAGGTCTGGGTTCTTCTTTGCGAAGTTAGCCACAAATGTGTTGTTGTAGATATCCTGTAAGTCAAGTATGTGGTACATTTTCTTCAAGTCCTCTCCTCAGAACGACCCTATGAGCTCCATTCTTGAATTCTTGAATTGCTTATCTTCAATGATAAGGCTTTTGCTCACCCACTTGATCATATCCATGTATGGGAGGATTTTAGCTCTTGCTCCTATCCTATGAAGGAAAAAACATGAAGCATCTCTGCATTCAAGTCCTCAAGGCCTTGTTGAGTTAGTTGTTGCTCTCTTGACAGTGATTTTAGGACATTCGTCCTCCAGCCTATTGTAAATAACTTCCCAATCTGTTGCGCCTTTGGCAACGTCACAAACTATATCAGTGAAGATAGGAGCCATCTTTGTAAACTCGGATTCAACAATGGTCTACTTGCTTTGTTTCTGCATCACCTTTCTTAGTGACATGTCTTTTGTACCTTGCCTGAAATAGACAAGATATATCAGTGTAGACAATATCAGGTAATTAAGACTGAAAGCTTCTCTGAAATGACTTTGGATTGTGAGAAAGGTTTAATGAGATACTCGATGTTAACTACCCATAACCTATAAATTATTATCCTTCCTTGGGTCGCTAAATATTTATTAACTTGTCAATTCGTTAGTTTTGGTATTTAAAACGTAATTATTTCACACATTTTACTGCTCTTAATCGTGCATCGCAATCTTTAAAGGGATACAGTATAGCACTACCAAATGCATCAAGTGAAATGTTATTGCGGATATCACAATATCACATTTCACAAATCACTAATGGACATTGTAATGGCATGGCTAAGTTTCTTGCCAAGTTTGCGAAGTGCAAAATGCAATTGTGAAATGACAAGGTGTTATTTATCGGGTTATCGTAGCAGGAGACCCTAATCGTAGATCGCAATTTTTTGAAGGTGTTTTAAGATAGTCATGCGGAAAAGTGTGATTTGTGATTTGCGATGTGGATTTCATCCTTAGTTCATTTTTCAAGGTTTTGCTAGGTATTTTCTTAGAGTTAGATATTATTATCCTAGGCCTAAAAATTTAAAAGGGTCCCCATTTATAATTCTAACCTTATCTATTGTTCTTTATAAATGTGGGGGTTGTTTCGTAGTACAACAGGACCTTTGCAAACACTTAGCCACTTTATACCTCCTCCAACCTCCTATTTCCTTGTGCAATTCTTGAGGAAAATTAGCTCCTAAAAGATAGGAATTTCCTCCTATATGCTTGCACAATTCCCAAGGATGATCAACTACCTTCCTGCAAAATTTTGTACACTCAACTAGTATACAATTAATTTTACATTAGCCTTTTTTCCTCTACTCCAGCTGAGGAATTTGAATTCCATTTATGCATGAGATATTTTGGATTGATTGATGAGTTAATTGATAGATCTTTGAGTTAGACCGTTGTCGCACTACACAACTAACATTCAACTAATTCCATAAATAGTTAGAGGTCAGTTAACTGAGTACAACTAAAAATAACTTAACCAGATTGCTAAAATTTAGCAATCACACATGCATGAATGAACTCCAAGCCCACTAACTCGAATTTACTTAGTTAACTGAGTTCCAAGAGCCATGTCACACTAGTTAACAACCTCCAAGTTTTCTAGCTAATGTGGAAATTCGATTTACTCAATTTGACTAAGGCTAAAGTCAAATTGAGCCTTTCTTGCTACACTTTCTAACACTCCCTCTTAGAAAGAAAGGGGATTTTCACCACCCCTATCCACCACCTGTGGAATGTACTATAGCAATGACTCTCATTGTTGTTACCGCTACTTCAATAATTGAAACTAAGAAGCATTAAAAAAACCATTGAATCAATTGTGTCTCTACAACTATCTACTGGGAAAATTGCATTGATCTTGATTATGCACTATTATTAACATTGTTATGTGCTCCTCAAGATCTAACTACACCAACTTGCATAAATCCTTCTACTACTGAATATTGTGGGCCCTTGTAGTAAGGTAACAATCCATGAGGAAGACACCTCAATGGACCTTGCCCAAATCTCTGCAACTCTGGGACTAAGGCTCTACCTCGCCCCACCTCACTCCTGGAGGTATAACTACAATTTCTCCCTCTACCTACTTATATTAAACTTTCCTTCTACTGGAGGAATCTAACTGATCCTCATCATCATCATCCTATTAGTCAGCCCAACTACTAATGTGGTTGAGGCTCCATCTTGAGAGGTCTGTCATGCTCCCTCTTAACCACCACATCTCTAATCTTTTCCTTGCTCCTTGAGGTTGCACATGCATATTACTCTAATGTGTATAGGCTCTTGATCTTAACACCAATTTTCTTGATCTAACCTGAAGCAAAATGCTAGAGGTAGGCCTTCCCATTGTTGAAGACTACATCATACCCTTTGTATTCAATCCTCAATTTGTTCATCATAGCAAGTTTTCTGGTATCATTGCAATTTTTGAATAGCTCGGGGAGGGTCTTCCAAATAGAAAAGGTAGTCTTCTTTCCATGTAATTTTGAGACTATGTGGTCTTTCACACCCTCCAATATGATCCTCCTAGCTCTGGCAACATCCTTCCTCCACTGGGATAATTGTTGTGCATCATATTGTTGGGGTTTCACAACGTTAGTTTTGACATATTCTAACACACCATTATCATCAAGCATTTCTTCTATTTGATCCTTCCAAGCTATTAAATTTTAGCTACCCTTGAAGGCATACTCCAATATCAGTCTATTGAAAGACATTCTCCCAAATCAGAAGGAAAACTATTGCACTGAAGCTGCCAATTCGAAATTGTTGAGGGACAATTTCGAAATACTAGTTTTAATGTTATTTCAGGCTATGATACCATGGATAAATTTTGATAGAAATTGCAACTACTCAAGAAATCAAACTTAAATCAAGAGACATGAATTCTACTCTACTAATCTGTGAAATGAAAATCACAATTTAGAACAACATGCATAGACATGCAACAAGCAAAACCACAAGTACACAATGATTTCTAGGGGAACCCAACTAGGGAAAACCCCTCAAGCCTCTTTTCATTAATCATTTGAATGGAGAAACTATTACAATTTCTTGCTCCAGCTCTGAGCACAACCTGCAAAAGAATAATTGTTCTCTCTACTGATTGAGGACCTTTGGCCAACACTTAGCCACTTTATGCCTCCTCTAGCCTCCAATTTCCTTGCATAATAATTTATGAAAATTAGCTCGTAAAATATAGGAATTTCCTCCTATTTTCTTGCACAATTCCCAAGGATTGATCAACTGTCTACACGCAAAAAATTGAACACTTAACTAGTATACAATTAATTTTACATTAGCCTTAATTCCTTCACTCCAACTAAGGAATTCAAAATTTTCCATGCATGCATTAGCTATTTTGGGTTGACTGATCAGTTAATTGACAAATCTCTGAGTTAGAATGTTATCTCACTTCACAGCTGAACTTCAATTGACTCTGTCAATAGTTAGAGCTCTGTTAACTAAGTACAACTAAAAATCACTGAACTAGATTTCTAAACTTTAGCAGTCACACATGCATGACTAAACTCCAAGCCCACTAACTTGAATTTACTAAGTTAAATGAGTGACAAGAGCCATGTCACACTTGTTAATTGTCTCCAATTTTTCCTAATGATGTGGAAATTCAATTTACTCAATTTGACTAAGGCTAGTCTAAGTCAAATTGAGGCTTTCTTGCTACACTTATAAAACTCCCTCTTAGCAATAAAGGGATTTTTCACCACCCCTATCCACCACCTGTGGAATGTACTGTAGAAATGACTCTCAATGTCGTTGTTTCTACTGCAATAACTGCAACTGAGAAGCATTAAAAAAAACATTGAATCAACTGTCTCTCTAAAACTGTCTACTAGGAAAACTACACTGATGTTGATTATGCACTGTGCCTCCTGCACTATTATCAACATTTCTATATGCTCCTTGGCATCCGACTACACCAAATCACACTTATCCTTCTACTATTAAATACTATGGGCCCTTGTAGCAAGGTAATGATCCATGAGGAGGACACCTCAATGGACCTTACCCAAATTTATGCAACTCTGGGACTAAGGATCTACATCACCCTGCATCACTTTTGGAGGTATAGTTCCAATTTCTCCCTCTACCCACTTAGCTCAAACTCTCCTTCTACTAGAGGTTGTTGACTAGTCCTCATCATCATCATCATGTTGGTTAGCCCAACTACCAGTTGGATGAGGCTCCATCTTGAGAGGTCTATCTTGCTCCCTCTCAACCACCACATCTCTAATATTTTTCTCCTCAAGGCTACAGATGCATCTTCCTCTAATGCATAGAGGCTCTCGATCTTGACACCAATCTACTTGATCTGACTTGAAGAAAAATGCTAGAGGTAGGCCTTCCCATTGTTGAAGACTACCTCTTACCATTTGTCTTCAATCCTCAATTTGTTCATCATACCAAGTTTTCTGGTATCATTACATTTTTTGAATAGCTCAATGAGGTTCTTACACATAGAAAAGGGATTCTCCTTGCCATATAATTTCAAGACTATCTAGTCTCTCACACCCTCCAAGATGATCCTCCTTGCTCTTGCAACATCCTTCCTCCACTGGGATAATTGTTGCGCATCAGACTATTGGGGTTTCACAATGTTAGTTTTGACATATTCTAACACGCCATTATCATCAAGCATTGATTCTATTCGATCCTTCCAAGCTATGAAATTTGAGCTACCCTTGAGGGCATACTCCAATCTTAATCCATTGAAAGACATTCTCTTGAATCTGAAGGAAAAGTACTGCATTGAAGTTGCAAATTTGAAATTGTTGAGGGACAAATTCTAAATACTAGTTCTAATGTTATGATACCATATAGAAATTTTGATAGAAATTGCAACTGCTTGTAGAAAGTCCTTGTAGATTCAAACTGTAGATTGTAATATGCTAAAACAATTGACTTGAGTCTACTCTACTCGTAAGTGAAAATAATAAACGATCGATGAAATCATGAAGCATATAAGAGAAAGACACAACTAAAAAACTCATGTTATCTGTATATTGCATTAATCTAAAAATATGAGAACATTATAATTCTTTGCTCAATCCTGAGCAACCTTTGCACTATATCGATCTATCTCATTGCTTCCTAGACAAGCTCAAACCAATACTTAGACAATTTTGTTGTCTACCAAGTTCTTATTTCCTTGTGTTGTGCCCTTGGGAATTATCCCATATTTAATTGGGAAATCCCACAATTATGAATTGTGCAATCCTCATAGGCATTCCTATGATTTCATGCACCACTTATACAATTTAGATGATTATACAACCGATAATACGTTGTCCATGAACTCCAATCTCAACTGGGTATTTCTTTGATCTAACATGCATGAGTTAATTATGAGTGAATATTCAGTTTACTGATCAGTGTTGGTTACACTCCACTACTGCAGGTTACACCCCACTACTACAAGTTACACCCCACTATAGTAAATCACACCCCACAGTAGTAAGTCACACCCCACTGATGTTGGTTACACCCCATTGTTGTTGGTTACACCCCTCTATTTCTAATCTCCCACTAATTCCTCCATCAATGAGAACTAGTTTAACTGACTTTAACTCAGTTAAACTTAATTAAATAATTACAACTCAAAATAAACTCAACTAGTGCTCCTAATTGTAGGAGACACTCTACATGACTCTGGTTAGACCCCCAACTCAAATCTAATTGAGCTAACTAAGTCAAATTAACTTAATTAACTATTATAAGTTGTCATGAGAATTGGAATTAGGATTTAATTCCTAATTTAATTCAAGGGAAAATTAAATTAGGATTTTCTTGTTGCATTTTCAATACTCCCTCTCAACAAGAAAGGGATTATCTACTACCTTGATCCTGCCTCTATGAAACTCAAATTTTCATATTGACAATGCCTTTGTCAAAATATTTGTGTCCTGCTCCTTTGTAGGAATGTACTCTAGAAACATGATTCTCCTCTACACACAATCTCGTAGATGGTGATACTGGATGTCGATATGCTTGGACCAATCATGAAAAATTGGATTCTCATAGAGTTTGATACAAGTCTGATTGTCATAGTAAATCACTATAGGATCCATATGTTGACCAAATAATCCAACAAGGATCTTCCTCATCCAAATAGCCTCACAAGTTGCTTGACTAGTACCCATGTACTCTACTTTTGTTGAACTAAGTGTAATTGATCTCTGCTTCTTGTTGTACCAAGAAAAGGTTGCTGACCCCATACTGAAGATTCCCCCTGATGTGTTCTTCCTATCGGATGGACTCCCTACCTAATCTGCATTTGTGAAGCCTTGAAGCTTCACTCAATATACATGTCTGTACCAAAGACTAAACTAAGTGGTGCCTTTGAGGTATCTCAACACATGTTTAGCTACCTTCCAATAAATTTTGGTTGGCTTAACCATGGCTTGACTAAGCTGGTTAACTGCAAAACACATGTTCGGTCGTGTGTTCACCAAATACATAAGTGAACCCAAAACATGTCTATAAATAGTAGCCTCCACTACTTCACCTGAAGTACCATCTTCCTTCCTCCAATTAGTTGCTAGAGGAGTCTCCATGGGTTTTCTCCTCTCCATGTGGAACTTCTTCAGTATCACATTAGCATACTTGCCTTGAGAGACAAACAGTTCCCCATCTCCTTACCATACTTCCATAATAAGAAAGTAATGCATGAGAATTAGGTCCTTCATCTCGAATTCTCTTGCAATATCCTCTTTGCTAGATTTTATCAGCTTCTCATTACCTATTAGAATCAAATCATCAACATATAATACTATAACCAAAAATTTACCTTCAACCACAATATGGTAAAGGTTCACATCTCCTTCACTTTTGGTGTAGTCCAACCCAGTGAAATAGTTTTCAATCTTGGCGTACCAAGCACGAGGTGCTTATTTTAGTCCGTGTAATGCTCACTTGAGTCTGCACACATGCGACTCTATGTTGAAGGTCTCAAATCCTTTCGGCTGCTCAGTATGCACCTCTTTCTCAATCATATAGTTGAGGAATGTTGTCTTCACATCCATCTGATGTATCTTCCATCCCATCTGCAGTGACAGTGCTAGAATAGATTTGATTGAAGAGTACCTTACTACTGGAGCAAAGGTCTCATCATAATCAATTCCATCCACCTGAGGGAATCCTTTGGCCACAAATCTAGCCTTGTGTTTCTCCACACTCCCATCTATTGTTTGCTTTACCTTGTAAAGCCATCTGTAACTCACTGACTTGTCCGTTGGTCTTGGGACCACTTCCCAAACATTGTTTCTGATAATGGATTCATACTCCTCAACCATGGCATCAACCCATACCGGTTGTTGCACTACTTCCTCGAATGAGGATAGATCAACCTCTACACTCTCGCTTGGCATAGCCATGTAGGTAGTGTACCAATCTGGTGACCTCCTCTACCTGCGTTGTGATGTGGGTGATCCCACATTCTCTCTAGCATCATGCATCAATCTATCAACCTCTTTGGTGCACTTCCTTCCATCTCAGGAAGTCCCTGCATGAGTGTGTGCTTCCACTCTCTTCTCCTCTACATGTGGTTACTCCACATCATCCCGAGGTCCCTCCTTTGGAGATAAAATATCCTATCTACATGTAACTAAAGCTCCCTCTCAAGGGAACATCTCATGGCCTTCTTTTCTTCGAACTTCACATCTCTACGAACCACTATCATATTGTTGGATGGCAGATACACCCGATAGTTGTGAGGTGTATCAGTGTACCCCAAAATATACCCAACTCAACTATTGGCTCTAGATTTTTCTGCGAATCCTTGGTAACATGATAGTAGACTGATGAAAAAAAATCCTAATGTGTGCCACATCTGGTTTCTTACCTAAAAAATATTCTTCTAGTGTACTCATCCCGAGAATTCGACGAGGGCTTTTGTTCTACAAATAAATAACTGTGTTTCATGGTTTATCCCACAAGTGCAACTGTAGGCCCTGATCATGTAACATCGCTCATTCATCTCCCACAATACTTATGTTCTTCCTTTCATACACCCCATTTTTTTGTGGGTTATGAGGTGCTATTAACTCCCATCGAATGCCTTCTATTTCACATAAGTTATTGAATTCATTCGACACATATTCTCTGTCATTATCACTTTTGAGCGATTTAACTTTCCTGTTAATATATTTCTCGACAAGTGCTTTAAATTCACAAAATTTAGCGAATGTCTGATCTTTCTTCTACATGAAGAAAATCCAGCACTTAAGAGAAAAATCATCAACAAATATTACATGATACTTGTGCTTGGTCGTGGAGGTTGTCGAGAATGGTCCAGACACATCTGAGTGAACTCCATTAAGGATCGCTTGTGCTTGACTGTCTTTATCATGAAAGGAATCTTTGGTGTACTTCCCCAATGTATACCCTTTGCATGTGTCTCTCTACTCTAATGTACCCTTGGGAAGTCCTGTAGAAATTTGTTGCATGATCTTCTAAGCTCTATTGTGAAAGTGACCCAATATTCTATGCCACAACTCACCAATGTCTCGGATCTACACCTTCTTTGCTTTTGTGCTCAAAGTAGCCTAATATTTATTGGTCACTTTAATTGCTGATTAAAGTGCTACATAAATTGTCAACCTAGGGAAGTCTGGTTATTTCAAAGGTGGCTGCGTACTATATGTACTCAATCTTAAAAGCACTAAAAATTGTAGTACAAACAAATCACACCTTGCTTTAATATCTGAAGCTCCACTTTGTGTTACAACAAATATACTCTATTGCAGATATCTATTAAGAAGTGCTTAATCTCATTCAAGGAATAATTCAACATAAAGAAATAAATCTGGAAAGGAAAACAATAGCTATGCTGTAACAGAGAATCATGACCTTATCCCCGGAGCGGGAACCTTTAGCACCTGCCTCTGTTTATCGAGCTCGCCACTTCACTCTGTAAACTTAATCACCGGCGAGACACTCCTGAAATGACTTTAACCAATGCAACAATCGATTAAGAAAGGACAGAGTTTCAACAAAGGTAAAACAATATCCAGAAAATAGTACTTTTTAACAAGGTATGAATAAAAAACACACTCAACGCACTGCAGAAATAGAATGGGTGAATCTTGTGATGAAGGTGGGTCCTGTCCTTCTCACAAGATTCCCTAGGAGACGAGAACTAGAAAAATATGTTTAGAACAAGAGTTTTATTCATCCATCAATATGTCATGTTGCAAAAAGAAAAGATTCTAGTCATATCTCTTCAACTCAGCCTTTCTCATAGCTTGCTCATCCCCCTTCTAATGTAGATGTCTCCTCTTTATAGAGATGAGACATCTATTACAAAATATTTACATTGTAAAATTATGTTTAACCCATTATACATAAATAGGGAAATTAGTTCCCGTCAACAAAATGTTGTTACAGCAATACTGTCTTTAGATCATGGACGTTACATCCAATGTAGCAGCTTCCTCAGTGATTAGTTTGGTTCCACTGTTGCTGTCGAATTTGGAATGAAAATCTCAATTGTTTCAGCTTCGAGATTTGTGTGTTGTTCTCACTGTTTCAGCAACTGCAAAAATAGTCTTGCAAATTCCAGGTAGTTTCAGCAACACGGGCTACACATCATTCTTTAATTGTTCAGCAACTAATCAATTCAAAGATTAACTATGAAGATAGCATGATTATATGTTAAATAATTAAACGTACAGTGATGAGAAGAATCACTGCATACCTTTGGAATAATTGAGTCAAAACAATAACAAGGACTTTCAAATATGGGTTGAAAAGGGTGACATTATAACAAAATGTATAGTCAGAAAGAGACAAAATGAGGTCCTAACATCCCCCCCAACTGAAACAGTTGCATGTCCCCATGCAACTTTTACTCTGAGTCTGAGTCGAAATACTGGGGTGTACAGTGCAAATTACTTATGCAGTAAGAATAGAAGGTGTTGTCAGCCATGTTTCTGAAACCTTGGGCATTTTGAATTCTCTGCCATGCTGCAAGCTCCTCCTTTTTGGACAACGTGAAGTAAGCCTTATATTACTGCGCTGGCAGCCAAAGAAGAGGGAAGTGGAAGTGATAACCCAACCAGTTTTGGGCCCACTGTTGAATGCATTTCACATAATTAGGTAACCTTGATATTGTTGTTTGAAGATTGGGAGGGTTAAAAGGATGATATTCTCTCCTCTCCTTGGGACAATGCTCCCAAAATAGATTATTTGCTTGTATGGCCAGAGTTACCTTAGTCTTGACATAATGCTGGCAGTCCTTTAAGACTGCTACCTGTTGTTCTCTAATATGCTCAGTCATCCCTGGCTCTTGTAAAACCCATTGATGTTCAACAATAAAAGCAGCAGGATTCTGTGGCTCAGCTCAGATCCAGAGAAGGTAGTTCTCTTCATTGTGTGTTGCTGACATGAAAGCATTTTTCCAGGTAAGTTGATTGGCCAAGAAAGAAACAAAGGCTCTAATCTGAATGTCACCAATGAGAAGAATCAAATTAAGCTTTCTCTCTTCAGGTATGGCCTCATTATGAAGATAAAGTTCACATAACAAATTATGTTCACTAATTGATGTTTGTGCAAAATTTTCAATAAACTGCTGAGGTGTAGACACCTCGTGGGGTCGTCCATCTCTGATTGCTTTCACTTGGAAGAACGCTAGGCACTCTCTTAAAACACAGAATAGTTGAAGGATGGCTTTCTAGTGGCGAGTAATCTTTGAACTAGGTCAAAGATAAGAGAAAATCTGGTTTTAGCTTTTTGTTTTCCTTTTGCTATGCACGAGACTATTCTAGGACTTCCCAATTTCTATATACATGATTCTGCCACACTGATTTATGTTCTTGTAATGCCTTTTCTTGTGACAGGGCATACTCTTCCTTCCATGTATCCCCCAGTTCCTGAAAATTGGAGGTCTGAGTGAAGACAGTCCTTGCACACTGGGGTTCAGTCTAAATGAAGACAGTCCTTGCACACCAAGGTTCAATCTGAGTGAACACATCCTTCGAAGACTTTGGTGCTGGTTTTTCAACTTTAACAACTAGGGTAGGCCAGGGTACCTGTGGTTTCATTTCTTCTTCAGAGGTCTTTGAAGGCCCTGCTGGTTCTTGTGTAACAACAGGGCGTTCTTCTTTAACTATGACAAGAGTAGATGCATGGGTGGGTCCAGGCACTGGGACTTCGATTATCTTATAACCAGCTCGAGAGTAGAGATCACCACACTGGCTACACATATATTCATTATATCGATCCTTTTCTGCACTTTTCTCAGCTGCAGATGCTACCTGAGCTAAAATATGCAGATTGAGTTCTTTTTCATAAGCTTCCCTTACCATCATTAACTCGTGCTTATAAACCTCAATCTCATATTTCAAAAACTCATTCTCTTCCTAAAGGGAGGCTAAATTAACTGGGCCTTCTGTAGCAGTTGCAGGTTCCAGTGGATGGGAGGATCATTGTTTATTGGCGGCTTCATCATTTGCATCCTCAGCAGGTGGTTCTTATGTAGCACCTGCTGGACTAGTAGTTGGTTCTTGTGTAACAACTACCTCTAGGTCATCTTCTTTCTATTCCTTGACAGGTGGTTCTTGTGTAACACCTGTTAGGTCAGTAGCTGGTTCTTGTGGAGCAACTACTTCTAGGTCGTCTATCTCTTGTTCCTCAATAGGTGGTTCTTGTGTAACACCTGTTAGGTCTGTATCTGGTTCTTGTGGAGCAGCTACATGTTGTACATCGTTTTGGGTGTCTACTTTTGATAGATCAGCTGTTGGTTCTTCTGGGACAACTGCATATTTTGAGAGGAACGATGTCACAAACTCCTGAGAAAATTGTATTTCGGTACCCGAGGGTGAGGAAGGTAAGGATTCAGGGCCTTGGGGGTGTGGTGAGGTATGGAGCCTTAGGATAATGGGTGGGGAATTTGGGGTGATGGTCTCAATTGCTGCTTCAGAAGACGTCCTCGTTCGTCTTCGAGGCAGGAAGGCGGGAAGTGCAGTGGTTTTCCTCTTACAAACATTTTTCCTTTGGGTAGGAGGGTCATCAGTAGTAGCAGCTTCTTTAATTGAGGCTCTTGTTTGTCTTTTTAGTGAGGGTGCAACATTTTCTTGTCTTTTCCTTTTTAGCTTGGCAATGGGGATATTTTCATCTGAATCATCACTGGGGATATGGACTGTGGGAATGGATGATTCAGGTAAGTTAAGGGATGGAGTAAGTATGGGGGAGGGGTCAAGTGGATTGAATATTGCAGGTGGTGGAATTTAGAAATTATCAGAGATGCTCCCTGGTTGTTGAACAGAAGGATTTTCAATTTGTTGCAAGATTCCAGGGGTCTGCTGAGGATTTTCAGTGTCTAATTGAGGAGTTTCGGCTGCTGTTCGAGAGATTTCAGCAGTTTCTTGAGGATTTTCGGTTGTTGGTTGAGGAGTTTTGGCAACTTCCTGTAAGTCTTTAGCTGATGGTTGAGGAACTTTAGCGGCTTCCTGGGGTGGGTTGTTAAAGAGAGAAGGATTCTGCAGGGCAAAGCCCCTCTGAATTAGAAGTTGAACCAGGCGATGGTGAGTAAGGGATAGGAGTGGGTACTTTGCATGCATGGAATAATGTGACATGTTCTTTAGACACCCAAGAAGATAGTATGGCATATTTAATAAATGACCATGTATTAAATGATTCAATAGCACAAAGTCATACTTGTACACTACCTGGTAATGTCCCTCACAGGTGAAATAGTGCTTGACAAACTCTGCGACCTTCGGCCATGGAGGTGGTAATGAATGAAGTGCAACACCCCTGCCTTTTTGTTCGTCCCACTCTCCTAGTAGAAGAAAATCTTGTTGTACGTTTAGAATGAGGTGTTTATGACTGAACCAACGAATGCCATCAGTTGGTAACCTTGAAACGTGCACTATATCCTCCTATGTTACCGGAATTCGCACTCCCTAAACAATAGAGTATCCTTCCCTTAAATTTCGTGTGAATTTCAGGACTTGCTGAGAGTCAAATCCTTGAAGCCTTCGGAAATAATCCACCCAGCCTGCTTGCTGAAAGATTTGATATGCTTCTGGGTACAATTCCAATAGAGTTGTTGAACCAGGTTCATTTCAAATAGCATTGCCTCCCATCGTTACTGGTTTAGTAAAATGCACAGTACAGAGATGAGTTACCACAGCCGAAACAAAGTAAGATATTGCAAATGAGGTTGTGACATAATAAAACAAAGATGGGGCGACGAGACACAATCGTGACGGTGATTAACATATCGGGTAATAATTGCAAAATTTTGGTATCCCCCCCCCAACTGCGGCTGAATGATAAGTTTGAATGTACGACGATTTCGGCAATCATATCAGGATCTTCTCATTAACTACAGTTTAATATTTACACATAAACACGCATACCTCACATTTTACCTTCGATCATTGTGCTGACAATATAATCTCGTCATTGATGGATCACCAATGGTTATGAAAAAGGGTGTATAAAATATGAGGGTATTTGTATGAAAGGTTTTCTATATTCACAGGAGGTGATAGTGAAAGAACACAATTATCAGGATGAATGGCTGATTCTCTCTTATGAAAATATGTATTGGTCGTTTTTGAGAGGAACTGATGCCTGAATCTCGGGAAAAACGGGAAAATTGATGTTTTTAAGGAAAGGTGGAAAAGGTGGGTTTTTCAGCAATGGAGAGGTTGGTGTTTTAGCAGCGAGAAAAATGGTGTTTCAACAACGGGAAAATGGTGTTTCAGCAACCGGAAAAATGGTGTTTCAACAACAGGAAAATGGTGTTTCAGCAACAGGAAAAATTTGTTGTTTAAGGAAAAATAAGAAAATGTTGCTGTGAGGGAATGTATTATGAATTGAAGTGAAATGGCAATGTTTCCCAAACTGAAATCTGATCCTTCTTGCAATGGAATTGTTCTTTTCAGCCAACCCCCGAATCTAAGATCTGCAAAATAATGAATTGTAACATGGCAACCCTTGACAGGGATTATTAGTTAAAATATCATATTCTTCTAAGAAATATATAATACAAAAGTTAAATACAATGAGGGGCAGCAGGCTCCCCTAAAAAGACCTAATATGAATCTGCCATGCAAGTGGCCTTAAAATCTTCTTTAGAAACAGGTTGCCGGTACAAACGGAGCCGATACCCATTTACCAACAATGGTGTTCTAGAGTCATCAATTGTCAGGAGCCTTATTGTACCATTTGGGAAAACAATATCTATCTCATAAGGTCCCAGCCACCTTGTTCACAGTTTTCCTTGAAAATTTTCAAAACGAAAGTCATACAATAGAACCCAACTACCTTTTTGGAACTGCTTATGCTTAATGGTTTTATCATGCCACCTGATCTTTGCTATTGTATCATAGTTGTTTGATGGATGACATCCAACCTCCTTTCATCCAATTCCTAAAGCTGCTACAATCTAGATGTGTGTGCATCAGTCAAGTCAAGGTTAACAGCTAAAGCAGTCCTTAAGGTTTTAATTTCAAATTCCACAGGAAAAACAACACTTTTACCATAAACTAATTCATAAGGTTGAAAACCTCTTGTATTCCTCCAGGTAGTTCTATAAGCCCATAATGCTTCAGGCAACCTTTGAAACCAATCCTTTCTATTCTCGTTTACTGCTTTTGTTAAAATGGCTTCTATGACTCTATTTGTACTTTCCACCTGCCCATTGGCTTGGGGATGATAAGGTGTAGTCATTTTATGATTAATATGATATTTCTGAAGTGTAGCTTTAAAGCCATGGGAGTTGAAAGGAGGTCCTCCATCTATGAATAGCTCTCTAGGCACTCCAAACCTAACAAAGATTTCTTCAAATAGAAAGGTTAACACAGATTCCTCATTATCTCTAATAAGTGCCTTAGCTTCCACCCATTTAGTCATATAATCCGTGCAAACCAATATGTAAACTCTTTGATTGGATGGAGGATTGATGGGTCCTATAAAATATAGAGCCCATCTTTCAAAGGGTTCAAGTATTACCTGGGGGTTCAGTGGCATTTCATCTCTATGATTAGGCTGGCCCATTCTCTGACAGCTATCACAGGCCCTAACATATTTCTTTGCATCCTTAAAAAGTGAGGGCCAGTAATAACCCATCCTGAGAACTTTGTGTGTTGTTCTCTTATCAGCAAAGTGCCCTCCATAAGGGCCATCATGACAAGCCTTCAGTATGTCGTAAACCTCATCTTCTCTAATGCATCTCCGAATTTCCTGATCAAGCCCTGTATGAAAAAGACACCCACTTATCCAGCTGTACCGAGCACTTTGTTGAATGATTCTTCTTTTCTCTCTATGTGACAGGTGTGATGGTAACTTTCCTGCAACCAAATAGTTGGCCATGTCTGCATACCAAGGTGAGTGAGCAGATACTGCAAATAAATATTCATCAGGAAAGGAATCATCTACTGGAGTATTATCATCAGTTTTTATCCGAGAAAGGAAATCAGCAACTACATTTTCTTTACCTGGTCGATCTACAATTGTAATATTAAATTCTTGTAGTAATAATAACCATCTGGTAACTCGAGCATTTGTAATAGATTTATTCATTAAATACTTAATGGCTGAGTGATCAATATGAACAAAAGTAGGGTAACCAGTAATATAACGTCGAAACTTATTAATAGCATAAATGACTGTTGAAAATTCCTTCTCAGTAACCGTGTAATTAAGCTCAATAGGGGTCATATTCTCACTGATGAAATAGATAGCATAAGGAAGATTATTTTCTTCTTGCCCCAAGACAGCCCCAATTGCAGTTTCTGAAGCATCAAAGGATATATGAAAGGGCAATGTCGAGTCAGGTCCCCTTAGAATAGGAGTTGTAGACAACTGATGCTTAAGTTCATCAAATGCTTTTTGGCAATCATCAATCCACTTGAATTCAACATTTTTCGTAAGTAACACAAACAAAGGAGAATCTATTTTAGAAAAAAAAAATTGATAAATCTTCTGTAATATCCAGCATGTCCTAAAAAACTTCTTACATCAGTTTGTGTTCTAGGGATAGGAAGAGTCTGAATTACCTATATTTTAGATGGATCAACTTGAATCCCTAGGAATGAAATGAAGTGTCCCAATACAATTCCTTCATTCATCATCATATGACATTTTTCGGTACTTAAGGAAAGATGGGCTTCTATGCAACGTTTAAGTACTTTCTCAAGGTTTTGTAGTGTATCCTCGAAAGTCAGACCATAAGGAGTAAAGTCATCCATAAATATCTCTAAAGAGTCATTAAGCATATCAGAGAAAATTCCTATCACTGCTTTTTGAAATTTTGTTGTAGCATTACATAGTCCAAATGGAAGAACTCTATAGGCAAAAGTCCCCCATGGACTAGTAAAAGTGGTCTTTTCCTGGTCTTGGGGTGCAATTTTGATTTGGTTATATCCGCTAAAACCATCTAAAAAGGAAAATAATCTCTTTCCTGACAAACTGTCTAGCACGTGATCAATAAATGGAAAGGGGAAATGATCTTTTTGAGTAGCTTTGTTTAAGGCTCTATAATCTACACATACTCTCCATTTCTCATTTTTCTTAGGTACTATTACTAATGGAGAAACCCATTCACTGTCAGATATAGGGTATATAAACCCTGCATTAAGCAATTTTTGAGGTTCTTCTTTAACAATTTCCCTTAGATTGGGGTTCATTCATCGCTGGGGTTGATAGACTAGTCGAGACCCCTCCTTGATATAAATATGATGGGTACATAGTTCAGGAGAGATCCCTTTCATATCTGTGTAGTCCCATGCGAATGCTTCCTTATTTTCACGAAGTAACTTCATTAACTGTTGTGTTTCAACATCTATCAAGTTAGGGTTTATATTCAATGTTTTGCCAGGTTCGATTTCCACTGTTATACTCTTGGAGGGAGTATCAGTTGATGTTTGAGATAAGTTTTTATATTTAAGGTTTTACTACTTTTCAGGTTCCAAAATTGCAGTTAACTGATCATATGTTTTAGAGGTAACTGAGGAGGGTTCAGAAATAAAGTTACTAATTACTTCATCCTCGGTGGTGTCTTTAAAAGTTAAGGCTTGCCCAATGGTCAAAATGGGTTGAGTATCCTCATCATCATAATCTAACCATTCAGAATTATCATTGTTAATCATGGGTGTAGCATGAGGGTAGAGAGTGAGCTGCTTAGTTTCAGATCCATTAGAAATTGTTATTGAGCCCGATCTACAGCTGATAAAGGCATCTGCCGTAGCCAGCCAGGGTCTCCCAAAATCAGTGGATGTCCCCCCAACTTTGTATTAGTCTGTAACACAACAAAGTCAGCTGGGTAGTTCCAAGATTCGACTAAAATTATTAGGTCTTCAATAACCCCTTCTTGTTTGATTGTCGAACGGTTAGCAAGCTCTAGAATAGTTGGTGTCTCTCTAATTACATTCTTTAGCTGTAATAACTGTGTAGTTTCAAGGGTCATAATATTTATGGCAGCACCTAAGTCTACCAGAACTCTGGAAACAAAATTTTTTCCAACTTGTACTGTAACTGTAGGATGACCAGGATCACCATATTTTACGGGAGGGGTTTTTCCATCATTAAAGCAGCTAGATCACCCATCACATGAACTGTAAGGGGATCTTTAGCTTTTCTTCCAGGTTTCTTGATGCAAATGTCTCTAACAGTTCTAGCATAAATTGGCACATCTCTAAGTGCTTACAGAAGTGGAATTTTAGCATACAGATTCTGCAATTCCCCTAGAAGGTTAAAAGCAGGCAGCTCAGGTGTCTTAGTGAGAGCTAAACGCTCAGGGAATGGCGGCTCTGCTGTTTCAGTAGTTTTATTAGAGGGTGGCTCAACTGTTTCAATAGCCTTATTGGACGATTTATCTTTTTATGTCTCTTCTTTATCAGAGTCAGAAGAAGTAATATCATCAATAATAGGCTTGACTATTCTCCTAGACCGCAAATGAATGTCATTACATTGCACAGGGAAAACAGGTTGGTTCTGAATATCGATAACTTGCACAACTTTATTATTATTATTAGGATTGGAATTTGGTTGTACAGGCAACTGGGGTCTCACTGTCTGGTTATTTGAAGGAGCATTTGATGGCAGAGAGCGAGATTGTTGATACAGAGGGAATTGGTTTGGAAATGGCATTTGCTGAGCACTCCAGCCTGGGTTCCAATGATTAAAATAAGATTGCTGCAGAGACCAGGGATTCCACATTGTAGGATCCATAAAGGGAGGGTATTTTTGCTGCATGGGTGGGAAGTTCATTTGGTTGAAGGGTGGGTATTGCATTTGATTGAAGGGTGGCTAATTTGCTTGAAAAGAAGGATAACTATTCCAACGATTAAATGGCATATTAGAATTTGTACCTTGTCCTCATGGCTGCCATTGCTTCCTCTGTGTCAGCAAGTAGACTGCTTCAACTTCTTCTTCAATTGTTTGCAACGCTGATTTTATTCCTGGTAGAGAAGGGCATTGTTGAGTCTCATGGTCCTTCTCACAAATGGTGCAAATCGGTACCTTGTCCAGTGGGCATTCCCTTAGTGGGTGCTTTTATCTGCATTTAGAGCAGAAAATAGCCAAAGCAGCTTCTGCCTCTACCTGCTTCTTTTTAACCTGCAAGGTATCAATTTGTGAAGCAAAAGAGCTTAACATTTTAGTTTTAAATTATTCAAGTAAATTACCTATTTCGGCTCTTGTTGCTCCTCCACTGGCTAATTTTTGGACTCTTGAGTATGTATTATCCCTGATTTTTGGTATGTTTACTACTCCTCTTGAACATCTCTTACAGAGGTTGACAATATCATCATATGATTCCTTAGATATATCCCCTTTACCGAGCATATTCAACATTTCTAAACAGTCATCCCTTACCCCTTTTAACAGTATTGACTTAAGAATATCCTTACTCATATTAGGATGATCGGATCTCTGCAAATTGTATTGTAATCTCTCCACGAAATCTTCTAAGTTTTCGTCCTCCTTTTGAACCATCTTAAATAGTTCCTCCTTTCTTTCTCTTGTTTGGAAATAATCTTGGTATTTGGCCAGAAAATTCTCCTTCATCTGCTCCCATGTCGTGATCACATGTCCTCCTAGGCTCATGAACCATCTTGGTGCATTTCCTTTTAATGTCGCTGGAAATAACTTTAACTTTTGAGGATTAGTAACATAACCATAACTTCTACACAATATATCAAACTCAAACATAAATTCATCAGGGTCTTCAGATGATAAACCATGGAAATTAGGTAGGGCTGAGAGTGGGATGTTCTTCATAGGAGTTGCCCCTTTGGGAAGATCCTCAATAGGGAATTCCAAGGTGGAGAGAGAATTCTCGCCTCTTCCTTCTCTTCGTCCCCCACTAAAGAGTCCTTCATTGTTTTCGTCCATTGTTTGTTCCCCTGTTTCACTTGCCCGGTCTTCAGTGCTTTCTATTGGGCTTCCAATATTCTGAACTGGTTCCTCAACTTCAATATCTTCTATTGGTTCTTCAATGTCTTCCACTAATTCCTCAGTTTGTTCTACTGTCTCTTCGGCCCTTTCAGGTCCCACTACTTCCTCCGTTCCATAGTTCGTTTGGAGAGAGTGTTGAGTCTGTGGCCTCCGAGAGCTTATCCTCTAAGACGCTTCAGCTTTTGAAATAATGTCTTCAATGAAAGTTTTCCTTCCTCCTATGCCTTTTCCCTTGCCACCTATAGGATTATTTTTCCTGCGTCCTCTCATGTATCATGTACATCTAAAAGAAAATCATTAATGCTCTTAAAATCTACAGTCGCCTTCCCCGACAATGACACCAAAATGTTGGTCACTTTAATTGCTTATTAAAGTGCTACATAAATTGTCAACCTAGGGAAGTCTGGTTATTTCAAAGGTGACTGCGTACTATATGTACTCAATCTTAAAAGCACTAAAAGTTGTAGTACAAACAAATCACACCTTGCTTTAATAACTGAAGCTCCAGTTTGTGTTACAACAAATATACTCTATTGCAGATATCTATTAAGAAGTGCTTAATCTCATTCAAGGAATAATTCAAAAGAAATAAATAAATCTACAAAAGGAAAACAATGGCTATGCTGTAACAAAGAATCAGGACCCTATCCCCGGAGCGGGAATGTTCAGCACCTGCCTCTGTTTATCTAGCTCACCAATTCACTCTGTAAACTTAATCACTGGTGAGACACTCATGAAATGACTTTAACCAATGCAACAATCGATTAAGAAAGGACAGAGTTTTAGCAAAGGTAAAACAATATCCAGAAAAATAGTACTTGTTAACAAGGTATGAATAAAAGACACACTCAACACACTGCAGAAATAGAATGGGTGAATCTTGTGATGAAGGTGGGCCCTGTCCTTCTCACAAGATTCCCCAGGAGACGAGAACTAGAAAAAGATGTTCAGAACAAGAGTGTTATTCATCCATCAATATGTCATGTTGCAGAAAGAAAAGATTCTAGTCCTGTCTCTTCAACTCAGCCTTTCTCACAGTCTGTTCATCCCCCTTCTAATGTAGATGTCTCCTCTTTATAGAGGGGAGACATCTATTACAAAAGATTTACATTGTAAAATTCTGTTTAACCCATTATACAAAAATAGGGAAATTAGTTTCCCGTCAACAAAATGTTGTTACAGCAATACTGTTTAGAACATGGATGTTACATCCAATATAACAACTTCCTCAGTGATTATTCTGGTTCCACTGTTGCTGTCGAATTTGGAATGCAAATCTCAATTGTTTCAGCTTCGAGATTTTCGTGCCGTTCTCACTATTTCAGCAACTGCAAAAATAGTCTTGCAAACTCCGGGCAGTTTCAGCAACACGGGTTGCACATCATTCTTTAATTGTTCAACAACTAATCAATTCAAAGATTAACTATGAATATAGCATGATTATATGTTAAATAATTAAACGTATAGTGATGAGAAGAATCACTGCATACCTTTGGAATAATTGAGTCAAAACACTAACAAGGACTTTCAAATATGGGCTGAAAAGGGTGACATTATAACAAAACATATAGTCAGAAAGAGACAAAATGAGGTCCTAACAATATTCTACATCCAATTTGTATAGTTTCTTCACTTGAACCCTGATCCGCTTCACCTATCCCAAGGCTATGTGAAGAAGGAAATCCTTTCCCTTTCTAAATGTCACATCATAGCCATGGTACTCCAACATGGAAACTGAAACCAAATTCTTCTTCAAACTTGGAACATACATGACATCTTTTAATGTGAGAGGAGTACCAGACTCCCTCTGAAAGGTAAGAGTATCGATGTTAGTCGCGTTATACCTCCCATCATCTCCCATATCGATGTGCATCTGGAGGTCCTTCTCCTCCAATTCACTAAAGAACTCTTTGTTTCCATTCATATGGAATGAGGCTCCATTATCCAGGTACCACACACTACCCATCGTCGATGTCACCATGCAAGTGATGAGGGTAAAATCCAGCTCGAATTGTGAGGAAAGAGATTCATTTCCACTCCTCCTGAGGGCTTCTTACCGGCCTTCTTGTGTGAACACTTTGTGGCATAGTGTCTCAGTTCGTGATAATGAAAACATTTAATCTTTGACAAGTCCTTATTCTTGCTTCCCTTACTAGAATTTGATTTGGAATTGGATGACTTCTCCTTCCCCTTATTCACCTTTCTAGCTAAGGCACAGTTCTCCTCATCATATTTCTTGGAGAGGATCCATGTTTGGTGCTCCGCTGAATCTCTTCCTGTACCAAGTTGGACCACAACCGCTCCCATTCTGGTAGCTTCTCTTTCCCATTAACTGAGTCTTGGAAACTATGCCAGCTCTTGGTAAGACGTAGAAGTTCTAGGCTCACCCTATTGTCTATTGCAACTGCAACAATGACACTTCCAAGCTCATCTTGACATTGGGTGAACTTGGTCAAGTACTTTAGTATATTGTCCCCCTTCTCCATCTTGATCTTTCTAAGCTTGTCCTTCAGTGCTATCTTCGTGTGGTCACTGATGTTTTGAGATAGGTTTGTCAAGACCTTCCACATTGTAAATGGAGTTTCCTTACCGTGGAGGTTCAAGAAAATATGATCTCAAACTCCTTCTAGGATAATCCTTCTCACCTTTGCCACACACTTTCTCCACTCTGCCAAATCCTAAGGATCAGTTGGCTTAGGAATATCTTTGTCTATGAATTCCTTAAGCATGTTATCTTCCAACACCACCTCCATCATGTCCTTCCAAGAAATAAATTTTGAACTACCCTCAAGTGCATATTCGAGTCTCAATCCGTAGAACGACATCTTGCTAGCTCTGATGTATGATGTTGCAAATTCGATTTCTCCTGCAATAGACAAACTCATATTCTACCCTTCTATAGTGATTTCATCTCTAATACCATGTAGAAATTCCTTGTAGATTCAAACTGCAGATTGTAGTATGCTAAAACAATTTACTTGAATCTACCCTACTCATCAGTGGAAACAATAAACGATCAATGAAATCATGAAGCATATAAGAGAAAGAATTCAATCACACATAACACAATGATTTTCCGAGGAAAGCCACAACTAAAAAACCCCTGCTATCTGTATATTGCATTAATCAGAAAATATGAGAAGATTATAATGCTTTTCTCAAGCCCGAGCAACCTCTGTTCTATCTTGATCTATCTCACTGCTTCCCAGACAATCCCAAGCTAATACTTAGCCAATTTTGTTGCCTGCCAATACCACAATTATGAATTGTGAAATCCTCATAGGCCTTCGTTCGACTTCATGCACCACCTGTATAATTCAGATGATTATAAAATTGATAGTACATTGTCCCTTAACTCCAATCTCAATTAGGACTTTCTCTAATCTGAAATGCATGAATTAATTATGAGTGAATCTTCAGTTTTCTGATTAGCCTTGGTTACACCCCACTATAGCAAGTCACACCCCACTATTTCTGATCTCCCACTAATTCCTCCATCAGTTGGAACTAGTTTAACTGACTTTAACTCAATTAGACTGAATTAAATAATTACAACTCAAAATAAACTCAACTAGTGCTCCTATTTGTAGGAGACACTCTACATGACTCTAGTTAGACCCCCAACTCGAATTTAACTTGGCTAACTAAGAGAAATTAACTTAGCTAACTATTACAACTTGTCATGAGAATTGGAATTACAATTTAATTCAAGGACAAATTAAATTAGGACTTTCTTGTTGCATTTTCAACATTTCTCAAGAAATCGAACTGAAATCAGGAGACACAAATTCTACTCTACTAATCTGCAAAATGAAAATCACAATTTAGAACAACATACATAGACATGTAACAAGAAAACCCACAAGTACACAGTGAATTCTAGGGGAACCCATCTAGGAAAAATCTCTCAAGACTCTTTGCATTAATCAGTTGAATAGAGAAACTATTACAATTGCTTACTCCAGCTCTAAGCACAACTTGCAAAAGAATCATTTCTCTCTCTACTGATTGAGGACCTCTGGCTAACACTTAGCCACTTTATGCCTCCTCCAACCTTCTATTTCCTCGTGCAACGCTTGAGAAAAATCAACTCATAAAATATAGGCATTTCCTCCTATTTTCTTGCACAATTCCCAAGGATTGATCAGCTGCCTACATGCAAAAATATGTACACTCAACTAGTATACAATTAATTTTACATTAGGCTTAATTCCTCCACTCAAGCTAAGGAAATTGAATTCCATGCATGCATGAGATATTTTGGGTTGATTGATCAGTTAACTGATAAATCTTTGAGTTAGACTGTTGTATCAATGCACAACTGACCTTCAACTAACTCCATCAATAGTTAGAGGTCAATTAACTTAGTACAACTAAAAATAACTGAATTATATTGCTAAAATTTAGCAATCACACATCCAAGTACACTAACTTGAATTTACTGATTTAACTAAGTGACAAGAACCATGTCACACTAGTTAATTGCCTCCAAGTTTTCCTACTGATGTGGAAATTCGATTTACTCAATTTGACTAAGGCTAAAGTCAAATTGAGCCTTTCTTGCTACACTTTCTAACAATTATTTCCTTAAGTTCTACAAGAGAGTTATGATCTAGTCTTATTATTTTAAAATACAGTTGTCAGTTGTAATATTTTTTAAGATTACCTTCCACGTCTAACACAATCCCCCTTCCATTGTTCTTGTTGGATCTCTAATATCCAAATCTATGATGAAAAATTTTGTCAGTCCATGAGGTTCTCTTAGATTTCTTCCAACCAGATAACCATCTTGAAGTATCTTCAAAGTTATTTGTTTATAAATAAGTTACATGTTACAAGCCATCAATTCGTTAATTGCTTCTCACATTTGATGGATTGTAGGTACAACCAAACATGTACCTGTTAGATATATCTTCGTTGAGTGGGGGAATTTTAGGTAGAGTGGAGAAAGGTCATAGATCTATTAAATCTAATAGACAGATCAACTAGAAGTGAGAACATCAGAACAAAATTTCGTAGATGGATGGAATTTTTTCTTGTTGAATGGGGGGTCATGTTCTTATGATGTTGAGAGCATAAACAACATTGAGGTGACCTTGAGGTGCAAACAACTAGTGAAACAATGGGTATCCAGTGACCTTCCTCAAGAAAACACTGTTTTTGTGTCAAAGAGAGGATAGGATGCATTTCTCCACCATCATTACATGGTTTGGGGCTATTTTCCATGGATGACATAAAGGTTTGTTACGATGGACTAACTAACTTGATGGAGTATTTCAGGCCATGTTACAATTATAACAATTGGATGCAATTGTTCTAATATATGCGAGGTATGCAAAGATACAAAGTGGTTGAAAATTATATACAACTAAGAGACAACAATAAAAATTAAGGAGAATTTATTTATAGTAACGAAAGGCCAAAAACATCGGGGAATATTTTAGTCCTTATAAATAGTTCACAAACCAAGACAACAAATAAGAAACCTAATTACATATTTGAGGGAGTGAAGGAAATTATGTATTCATATGCACAATAAAATTAATAACTGTAACGGAAGATTTTTTTGTCAATTACAAATTGAATCGAATAGATACAATCAACATTGCTATTATGGGGGAAACACATCTCAAAATTTCATGGTCAATGAACATCGTATGACTGACTTATCAAAAATTTATATCGTTTGTCATTTTTCATTTTCTAGGGGTAAATAAATGAATCTATGGCTAAAATTTTTATAATAATGTGTATATATGATCCAACTAACCAAAGTCGAAATTTGGTATTCATATGATTTATTATATATTTATTAAGCCAAAAATCTAAAACAACTTTCTTGTACATTTAACAACTTCAAATAATCATTATTAGCATTAACATTTTACATCATCAACCAATTATAAGAAAATCCATTCATAAGCATGAAAGAGCAGTAGTAAATCACAATATCTACAAAATAAATAAATAAGAAGCCATGAGACAAAAGACACAGAAAATAAGCCTGAGGCCAAGACAAAAGCCACAAGGGGAAAACCTAGAAATTCTTTATGAGAGAGTTGTTGGGTTGTGTTATATTCTTTCCACGACTAGCCCATGTAGTTAACTTGGGGGTTAGAGGGGGGGTGGATCCCCCCTTCATTGTGTAGTGGGGGCGGTGGGGTGTCACATGGGGTTTGAGGCATACCCGTAACCCCACTTTTTGGGGTCCTAGGCAACGCCCCAGAAAATTTTGGTTTTAGACCCTATGTTAGGTTGGGCAGACCCACCTATGGTTTTGTGCATGATTTTCGCACATGTTTTTTAGATGCGATGGTTTTCGGTCCATGGTTTTGGATGCAATGGTTTTTCGGTCCATGGTATTGGATGCTTCAGCATGTATAAATATGTATTGTATCATTAAAATGAATATAATGAAAAATCAAACTGGTAGTCCCGATTTTGGGATCCAAGGGAAAATCATGTGTTTTATGTGTTATGTTCTCGCATTGTTTGTTTTATGTCTTTTAGAATTCGTATGCAGGTAATTTATGTACGAGGTTAAAACCTACATTTGGTATCAGAGAAGTTTTGGCTTCAAGGGGACGCCTTTGTTGCTGAGGGGATTCACTTGGGCTTGTGGTAGACCCTGTTCAGTGGGAGATCTGCGAGATCGATTCTGGTGGTGAAAGAAGATGTCGAGCAGTGGAAAGATAGAGATAGAGAAATTTAATGGTCAAAGTTTTGAGCTATGGAAACTCAAGATGGAGGATCTATTGGTGGATAAAGATCAGTGGATCGTGGTAGATCCGGGTACTAAACCAACGGGAGTGTCTGATGAAGAATGGAAGAAGTTGGATCGGAAGGCAAAGAGCATAATACAATTGTGTGTCTCAGATTCAATATTGTTGAATGTATCAGGGGAAGATACGGTGAAGGCTTTGTGGGAAAGTTAGGGACTTTGTACCAATCTAAGTCTCTGGTGAATAAACTATTCCTACAGAAAAAGTTATATAACCTGAGGATGAAAGATGGAGACTCGGTGACAGAGCATCTGAACGCATTTAATATTGTGGTAAGTCAGTTAGCATCTATTGATATAAAAAATTTAGATGAAGATAAATGCATCAGTTTGTTGTGTTCTCTACCAGATTCATGGGATAGTCTGGTTATTGCAATAGGTAGCAATGAAACTGCCTTGCAGTTTGATGAAATATTCTCATCCTTGCTGACGGAGGAGATGAGACGAAAAAAATATGGAGAGCCAGAATGGTGATGCCTTGTCTGTACGAGGACAGTCCCAGGAAAAAAAACAAAATAAGTCATCGAGTGGGAGATCTAAATCTAGAAGGAGATCTAAATCTCCAGGAAAACCTATAAAGGTGGTGTGCTGGAAATGCGGAAAGGAAGGGCACTACAAAAGGGATTGTAAATCTAAATCTCTTGATAAAGGAAAGGGATTTGATGATGCTCCTTCTGCAGAGGCTAAAACCACCTCAGAGAAGGTGGGGTTGTGTACTTGGCTTCTTCAAGTACTCATGTAGATCATGAGGCATGGTTGATTGACTCAGGTGCATCCTTTCAATTCACTCCCCATAGAGAGTGGTTCTACGAGTATGAGAAATACGATGGTGGTGATTTATTCTTAGGGGATGATAGGAAGGATAGAATCATTGGTCATGGAAAAATAAAATTGAAGTTGCAAGGTGGAAGGGTTAGAACACTTCCGGGTGTTCTGCATATTCCTGCATTGGCCAGGAATCTGATTTCTGTAAGCAAGTTGGATGATGCAAGTGTAAAAACATTGTTCAAGAAGGATACCTGCAAAATGGTTCAGGGAGCACTGGTATTGATGCGAGGAGTTCGAATTGGAACTCTATACAAGCTGCAAGGTAGCATTGTTATTGATGGGTGCAACAGTTCTGTGGTTCCTCAAAGTGGAGCGGAAAATCTAGTGGTCTCTGGAGAGAAGACCATGTTGTGGCATCAAAGGCTTGGACATATTGGAGAGAAAGGCCTTCGAATACTTCATGGTAAAGGTATGGTAGAAGGTATGAGTAATAGCTCTCTGTATTTTGATTTCTATGAAAATTGTGTATATGGGAAGCAGAATCGAGTGAGTTTCCCCTCTGGTAGTAAGAGGGCGAAACATATATTAAAACTTGTGCATAGTGATGTGTTTGGACGTGTGAAGGTTCCATCACTGGGTAAGTCTATGTACTATGTATCATTTATAGATGAATTCTCAAGGAATACATGGATATGTTTCCTTAAGAAGAAATTTAAAGCCTTTGACAGGATTAAAGAATTTAAGGCTCTCATGGAAAATCAAACAAGGAAGAAGATAAAGGTGCTGAGGACAGATAATGGTGGACAATTTTGTAGCAAGGAATTTGAAGAATTCTGTAAGAAGTGTGGTATAGCACGACAGAAGACTACTCCATATACACCTTAGCAAAATTGAGTTAAAGAAAGAATGAATAAGACATTGATGGAAAGGGCAAGAATCATGCTTAGTGGTGTCGAGTTAGGACAGGAATTCTGGGTAGAGGCGGTGGATACTGCATGTTACCTGGTCAACAGGTCACCTTCATTAGCGTTGGAGGATAAGACCCCACAAGAGGTATGGACTGGTAAGAAACCCTCTCTTTCACATCTGAGGGTATTTGGATGTGATGCATATGTACATGTTCCAAATGAGAAACGAACCAAGTTGGATAGTAAATCTGAAAAGTGCATCTTTATTGGGTATAAGGATGGTTTAAATTGTTATACGCTTTGGAACCAAGCAATAAGGAAGGTTGTGTATAGCCGATATATGGTGTTTAGAGAGGTGAAAGATGTTATTAAACTTGAATTCCAACCAAAGAACCTGAGAAGATAGAGTTTGAGCTAAAGGAGGAAGAATCAGACTCTACAGCAGAGGAGGAATCTGAAGATGAAGAGCCACAAACTTCGGGTGTAATAAGATCAGTTCGAAAAAGAAGGTAGCCAAAATGGTATATTCCATCTGCTTTTGTTCAAATTTTTCTTTATCT
>APFE031350799.1:312993-324104 GCA_000404065.3 Pinus taeda
CACGTCAGATTACCAGATTACGTTGATAAGCAAACCACACGGAAACCACGCATAATGATACAAGAGCAAGTGTCCTCCAGGGCCGGGCCCTTAGCCTCCAGGGGTACACCGCTTAAGGTTGATCCAGGCTCAAAGATAAAAGAGTAACCAAGTTTGTATTAATGCATGAAATAAAATTACAGTGAAACAAGTCTTAACAAGACGCAACGATCATAGTATTGATCCTTTAAAAGAAATTACATAAGAGCGTTCTCCATGCCTCGGCTAACAATGCTATCCCTTATATGAGGATGACGACAGAGATATCTATATGCAGAAATAGATAAAATAGTGATTCCTCAGGATCAAGGATCCTAAGGGATTCGCAGAATCGTTAATCCTGAGTCACTTCTTCTCTTTTCTGTGCTGAGCTGGTATCTCCGCCCCCTTTCTTGGGTTGGTCCGTTTTGATCTGGTTTGCATGCGGTCTCCCGTCAAAGGGACAACAGTTAATCCATCTTTGTCTTTTCCTTTAGGATGGCCACTTTTCGTTTTTCCTCCCTCATGTACATGGAAACAACAATTGTCAGCATTCTATATTAATCTCACATGTTTCGTTATAATCCTTTATCATTTTCTAGGTTCATAATGCAAGAAGGCTTATAAGTCCTACCAAAAAGATATTGAAATAACCATCCAAACATACCTTCTTTGATACTCCACATGTGTTTAACCTATTTGGAGGTGCAGTCAGTTGGATGAGTAAGAAACAATCTGTAGTGGCACTATCAATTACAGAGGTAGAATACATGGTAGCCAATCATGCAAGCAAGGAAGCAGTTTGGTTGTAGAGATTTCAAGTATGGGGTTAGTACAGGAAGCTATAAGGATAGGCTGTGATAGCCAAAGTGCAATTTTCTTGGCAAAGAACCCCGCATATCATTCAAAGACAAAGCACATTGATGTTCAGTATCACTTTGTGAGGGATATGATAGAATACAAAAAGGTGTTGCTAGTAAAAGTGGACACTTTGAAGGATACTGTAGATGCATTGACAAATCTATGAGCTCTAAGAAGTTCTCTTGGTGTAGAGAGACAATGGACGTTTTAGGGCTGGAAAAATGACTAAGCTCTCTTGTGGCCCCCAGTGGAAAGAAAATAACAAGTGGGAGAATGTTGGGTTGTGTTATATTCTTTCCATGACTAGCCCATGTAGTTAACCGAGGGGTTAGAGGGGGGCGGATCCCCCCTTTGTTGTGCCGATTGTGTAGCGGGGGGGTCACAGGGGGTTTGAGGCGTACCTGTAACCCCACTTTATGGGGTCGGGTTGGGTGGACCCACCTATGGTTTTGTGCATGATTTTCACACACGTTTTTGGATGCGATGGTTTTTGTTCCATGGTATTGGATGCTTCGGCATGTATAAATATGTATTATAACATTGAAAGGAACATAGTGAAAAATCAAGTTGGTAGTCTCAGTTTTCGTATCAAGGGGAAATCTCTATGTATATGTGTTTTATGTGTTATGCTCTCATATTGTTTATTTTATGTGTTTTAGAATTCGTATGCAGGTAATTTCTATATGGGGTTAAAACCTACAAGAGCGAGAGATTTCATAGTTCAATAATACATAAGAAACATCATCAAGATAATAGCCAAACCAATGCATACGAACAAGATGAAAATGCCAAACCATCTTCCTAAAATTATGGCCCCCTTCTTACTCCTTTTCTTCACTGGAACAGATCTCATGTGAAGATAGATCGATGTCTATAAATGGAGGAAATAATCATTTATATAGCCTTTTAAATAGGTCGAATGGGCTCCTTTTGGGCCTATCCAACTTGAAATAGCATGAGGTCGAATTTATAATATTTGGAGGGAAAATATAAATTTGAATTTTCCAATTTCTCACACATGATTAAAATACCAAGCATGGCTACAATTTTTAACACTCCCTCTTAGCTAGGAAGGTATTTTTCATTTTTTGTCATATGTATAAGACTCATCATAATGAAATCAGATAACATCAGAATGCAATATCAACACTCCCTCTCAGCCAAGGAGGTATTCTTTAGGCTGCACAATAAATCATATCTCAACAAAACAATGGTGTCTTGATCCATAGAAGAAGCATGAGCCATAACTAACGATAGGGGATATTGATTTATAATAACCAAGTCCATGGTAGTCATATATGACTTTTGTAAAGATCACACACACCCTATGGTCCCCATGTCAAGCTCCATGACCTAAATGAGTATATAATATATCTCATCTCATCTCATCTCAGAAGAATGATCCACAATGACAATATGGGAGATCGATTTACCACAACCAAGTCCATGGCAGTCATAAATGACCTTGATAAATATCACACACACCCTATGTCCACTGATTGATCCTCACCCAACTTGTTCCTCAATTATCAAGTGGTATAACACTCACATACAATACTTAGGGAGATCAATTTACCTTGACTAAGTTCATGGAAGTTGCTTCTGACTTTCGTAAATATCACACAGACGTAAGTCTCCTCACCCACTAATAGATGGATGGTAATCCTGAAAAGCTTAACCATCTCAATATGGACCTTAGTCAATAATAAAATGAAGGTAACTTGTGTGTAGGATGCATACTAGGGCATGTACTTAGCCGATTCCATGGCTTCAAAGAGTGCCCTCACACCCAAGAGCCTCACTGCTCATCCTCCCCCCACCAAGTCCATGTCTAGTCAAAAGACTAGGGGAAGAGCATATGCTTAGTTTTCTCAATCAATAGTGTTCCCTTCTAAGGAGGGATGCATTCTCTTGCACTTTAAGCTACTCTCTAAAGAATAAGAATTTCTCTTTCAGGAAAGGCTTGGTGAGAATGGTTGCAACCTGCTCATCCATCGAGATGTGGTGGAGTCTCACTGATCCTACATATCCCTAATATAGTGGTACTTGATCTCAATGTGCTTTGACTTGTCATGGAATATTGGATTCTCTGAAAGATTGATCTCGCTTTGATTGTCACAGTATATCGTGGTCATATCTGACACATGATCAAAAAATCTACAATGAACTTCTGCAACCTCACAACTAACCATATTAGCTACAATATACTCTACCTCAGTTGTACAGATCTTTGATTCCTTCTCATCCAGGAAATTATGCTAGACAACAAGTTAAAGCAACACCTTGATCAACCCAATCACAGAATCATCAACAACCCGCTCAACAATAAAAAAAGTAGACATGGCAGACTTCAACATCTTATCAAACATTCCAACAGATAACAACATCTAGTTGTTCATTTAGCTTCATCTAGGGCTTCTCATGGAAGTAACCAATCCAACAAATAACAAGTGGCTTCTCACAGAAGCAAATTTCATTACCTTGCTTATCAATAGAAAAGTGTGCCATAGTTGAATCCATCAGACAATAAGTGGCTTCTTGTAGAAGCATACATCAACAACCAGCTTTACAAGTCAACTATATCTCTAGCTTTAATCGTGTAGCAGGAAGAAAAATCATCCATATCATTCAAACCAATATATCTGGTTTAGATAGAGTCAATAATGCCAATCAGAGGGATACATTAACAACATAGTTTCGTAGCTTCTTCACTTTTTCCTTAAGCAAGTGACCATGGATCCTTAGTGGAGAATTTCCCAGACTTGTATAATGCTTTCAATCTTACAATTCAATCATCTACCTCTTACAAAAGATGAATAGAACCCCAATCCTTGTCAGAAACACAATAGAAAAGTCACAAACTCAACTTAAGTAGATTTGGATCAACATCACTCTAATCATCTTCATATTGGAAGTCGCAATTGAATTCTTTACATCATGGATCAAACTATGCTTCAATTAGGTTGCTCTTATCTCATACAATCATAGGATTTCTTGTCCTTGTTCTTCAATCATTCTTCATCTATTGCCACAACCCTGGAAGTTGTCATTAGGTACCCACAATTCTCACTAGGAGGCAATGCAAGAACAAATCCATCCAAGCAAGATATATAAAGACAGGGGACTAATAATACTTAAAACAACAATATGTCAGCTCCCTTTTGTTCAACTCATGAAGGATTTTATATTGTTCACGTCATCAACAGGAAATTCATATCATTATCATCACCAAGGAGTTAATCTTGACCATACCATCATCATCAAGTAGTCCACTTTATCAAGAAATTCATATCAACAAAGGGATCATCAAGGAATCCATATCATCATCATCAAGGAGCTATGGTTTCTTATTTCAGTGGAAGGAAACTTAGGGTTTGTCCATAAGCTCTAGCTACATATATTACTTTTAAAAAAACACAATAATATTTTATCCTTAGTTGGCTAGAACCATCAACAATATGTTAGTACATTTATCAAACCCAATAACAACACTATCATCTGCACATCTTGTCCTCATATATTACCACCACCAGTTATACATGGGATCAATTCTTATAACCCTAGCAAGCATATAGTCATATGCAATTTTTACTCAGTCATCAGGACCTATCAGGGCTTGATGACAAATATACAAAGCATATTTCTTTTCGGTATGCCACATAGCAAGACCTTTGTTTCCATAGCAATGACCTGCACATATGAAAATACGTATTCACAAGTATACAATTTATTTATTACGAATATACCATAATCAATTCAAATTATGTGAAACTAGATAATTAGAGGACTATAATCACTTAACATGAGTGCACAAGAGAGACATTCCACTAGAAGAGATAGACCGTGTCATCTCAAAAATATTCCACATGACAAAATACCCTAATCATTCTAGGGTGTTCATATCAGGGGGCTCAAACCATGCTAAACCCTACCATGATGAAAAGGGTATATATGAAAACCACTTGCTAATATGTAATATGTTTAGTCAATTTAGTATGTCCTACATTACTACATTAATTATCAATCTGGGAGGCGTAAACTGATGAAGTGTGGTGCACTATATGTGCAAGACAACCTCTTTCTTACTTTTTATTGTTTTCAATTTTATTTTGTTTTGGGGTTTTGTCTTTGTTTGTCTCCTAATGCGAATGGAAATTATATTCCTAAGTTTTAAGAATACTTTAGAAGGCAAGTGTGGATATAGATTTTAGACAATTATGTCCCTTATGATAACTTCCACAGCTTAACACTTCAAAGGATCTCAAAACATACTAGTGATAAGATTAGTACTTGAACAGGAATGTAAATGTGCAGCTATTCAAATTAAACAAATGATGAACTATTGATCATGAAATCACTATCTCTGCTGCTCATCTAAATACAGAAATAAAAGTTAAACTATTGCACTCAAACAAACCAAAAATTGCAGACTAATGAAAGTAAGATCAATTCACTTCACTTATAGTTTGATAGCTCGCCAAGTAGCTTTTTGGGGTTAATCCATGGCTCTGGAGATAATTTCAATAGCATGAAGAATTGATATCTAAATTACCTACTTGCAAATGAAAGTAAAATCAAGTCACTTCACTTATAGTTCGATAGCTTGCCAAGTAGCTTTCCGGGGTTAATCCATGGCTCCGGAGATAACGTCAATAACATGAAGAACCTGATATCTAATTGCAAAAAAATGAAAGTAAAATCAAATCACTTCACTCATAATCTGATAGCTCGCCAAGTAGCTTTTCGAGCTTAAGACATGGCTCTGGAGATAACATCAAATGTCATGAAGAACCTAATATCTAATTGCAGAAATGAAAGTAAAATCAAATCACTCCACTCATAATCTAATAGCTTACCAAGTAGCTTTTCGAGGCTAAGCCATGGCTCTGGAGATAACGTCAAATGTCATGAAGAATTTGATATCTAAGCTAACTAACAACAACAAATAAATAAGACTGAAATCAAAGCATAACTGAAATTGAAAATCTTAAAAAAAAACAAAGTCAGCAGAGAGGCCAATCTCATGCCACTATTTATTCCAAAAATGATATGAACACGCTCGAGCATAACCTATCCTGAAACACACTCATTCGTGTTAGCAAAAATATACAATGCTGGAAAATCATGTATAGGAATGAAACACTAACACCATAACTAAATTATGAAATATACATAGGTAAACAAGCTATGAAATATCTACAATGAAAATAAGAAAGCAATACATGAAAACTTTACAAAAACAAAAACAAAACCTCAGCCAGCAGGGGCCCTCTGCATGGCCTTGGTTAACACGCTTTCAATCTGAAATTACGCTCACACAGTCATAAGGAACAGAGTCTTTTTATATTGCAAAACAGAGGAAGTATCCTCTCATTACAAAAACAGAACTAATGTTACGGAAACAATATATAAACTATAGCAAGACTATCTCCCAAAAAAACTAGCTACATGTGTTTGAAAACACGTTATTTATAGAAGAAATTACATAGTGTCTTTCCTATGAAACACCTTCAGCAGAGGACACGTAAAAATACAGAACCTGTGAGCTTAGCATCTTGGTTGCCATGATCATTCAATCTACAAAAGGTGGATGTTGGATTTGCAACGTGGAGGTAGTCTACAGCTATCAAAATGGATCCACAGATCTAGGAACGGTCTTGAACCTTTCTCGTGCCAAAAAAAGAGACCTGTCTGTTGTAGAACTCCTCATTTGACTACCGTTTGAACAAGGCTTTCCTTTACGAAATTGGCTGAACCGAGAGGATTTGGTCCATGTCCAGATCATTCTTGAACTGCCCACGTGCCTCGTTTTACTTGCTGACACTTATAACCTATAGATCAATAAAACCAACTGCGGAATCTCGAGTCAGCTGCGAAAAGTGGATGCATTCTGCAGTTGATGAGAAAAGTCTAAGTCAAATAGAAAACACAAAAATATAGTTAGAAAACCACTTAAATGCACTCTTAGAATCAATATGTAATGATCTTTGAAAGCTTATGAGGCACTGGTGAGGGAAAAAAAGATCTAGGAAAGTATGTAGAAGAGAGGTAGTTTTAGGGCTCAACATACCCCCACTGTGAAGGTGTTGCATGTCCTCATGCAACCAAAATTGTGACCATCCTCCCTTCAGTTCATGTGTTTGAGACCTCTGCTATACATCCAGCCTTCTTTTCTTCTTCCTTGGCACCACTGTCATCCTAGGCTTCCTCATTATGCACCTATATTTGAGGTTGATAAGAGCTCTGCTCAACCTCCTTCTCTTTTTCTTCAATTTCCTATTTTTCTTCTGCCATAGCCCAAGATGCAACATGGTGTTGTCGTGGATAATTTTATCCAACCTGCTCTGTTCTTTGAATGTTTCATTTTCTCTTTTGATGTGCCTATTTAGGACTTCCAGTTCAAAAACTTCTTGTTTTAGTGATTAGATTAAAGCTTCTTGGACTCTATTAGGCTGGGTAGATGAAGTGCCTTGATCTGTTGCAGTCTTCTCCAACGATTCAATAAAATCATACATTTCTTTTTGGTTTGGATCTATCTCAATTGTAGCCTTTCTTGGGTTGACCCCAAAATCTGGCTGAGAAGGACTGATCTCAATATCTGGTTGAGAAAAAGGAGAATGTTGTGGGCTATGGCCAGGAGGGATTGCTGGAGACTGTTTCGGTGTTTCCCCTCCTAAATCTATGAAGTGGGCCCCTTTAGTTTGTACTTTCTTCAATTTACCTTTAAGTCTGGAGCTCCTCCTTAGATTCTGTGAGCTAATGTCTCCTTTCTCTACACTTTGTTTCTCTTTCCCTTTTCCCTTTGTTGTAGCTGATTGTTCCTTAAGGTAGATTAATCTTTCAGAAAGTATTTGATCCTCTTCTAAGGAAGGCTCTGGGGTTTGACAGGCAACTTCAATATTTCTTTTCCCCTTTAGTCTCCCTTGCTTCCTAACCTCAGTTCTTTCTTTCCTACTTTCAGACAACTTCTCTTCCTTACTAGTTTCTTTAGCTATGTTACTAGGAGTATCCTGAATGTTCACACTTGTTTCCCTTCTCCTAATTTTCCTTGCTGAGCTACTTTCAGGTGTTTCAAGTGGGTCCTGAAAGAATTTTCTAATCAAGAACTATTCCCAAGTGTCCTTTCTTTGCTTCAATTGTTTTTCAATCAAAATTTTAACAAGGCCGTGATGGTAAAGGTGAGGCTCTACATCATCCATATTCTGTTGTACAGTTATGGACATCCTTTTCAGGCTAATCAACAGGAAATAAGGCAAATTGATGGTTTGAATTTCTAGAAAATTCATTAGTAACCTGATGTGGTACATGTACATGGACCCAAACTGTCCTTCACATGTAATAAATTAGTCAATTTTTCCTCTAGAGCAGAAATTGTTGGAAACCTAATCCTAAATGGGTTAGTGTGGAAGTTCAATAGACTAAGTAGTCCAAGGGACCTTGGGATGTGAATCCCAACGGTCACATAATGTACTATATATGTATATCATTTGTCAATAAAAGCGTACTGCATGATTTATCTTTCCTATTTGTTCTCACTCCCCATGTGTGTTTAACATGGTATCAGAGCCATGATGTGTGGCCTGTTTTCTTTCTGAGGGTTTATCCTTTAGTTAAAAAAAATGAGATGTTGTTATTCCTTGAGCAACTGGTCTAAACTGCCTTGAATAGTGGTGGCCTAGTCTTCATTACATGTAACGCTCTTTGTCTGATATTCATATTCCTCTGACATAACACCTCTGTCGTTCTGCCACACCTGCGCTGCCTTGAATTCGCTCAGAATCCAAAACCATTCTAGCACCTCTGGGCTCTGTCCATTAACGCATCTGTCCACTGAGCTTTCATTACCAAAGATTTGTTGTGGGGGTTGAAGGGAAAGAGACTAGTGTTTGAGGGGACTCGAAAAGATGGTACTGTTCGACTCATCTTTGGACTCTGAGAATTAAATCTGGGTTTCTCAAGGTCCCTTCTTCTGTTTTGTGAATATGATATATTTATATGGACTTTAGTGGTCATGGCCTCCTTCTTTTCGTTCATCTCTTCTTCGTGCCTGAAGCCACGAGGTTTGGCAGAAGTCCCTGCACATATTTCTTCAACTGTTGAGAAGTGCCTGCGCCTTGTGGGCTTGCCCTTGACTTTTCCTGTTCCCATCTTCTTTGAGCAAATAAACCAAAAGGGCCGCCAGTCCTCCTTGGATTCTACATTTATTCTAAGGTACCCGGTATCGCAAAGGGTTTCCGGGTTTGATTTGTTGCAGTTCTCAAAACATAGAGTGCTTGCAGGTTTGATATAATTGTTGCTCCAAGTCTTAGATAAGATCTCAAAGTGGCCTACTGTAGTTAGCCAGAGTTTTATACAGATAATTCTTTTTTGGGATAGGTTACAGGAAAGGCTATCCCGGTTCAATGGTGTTGAACGCGGTGTATGGTATATGCATTTGAATTTTTGAAGTATTGAATGCGTGAATGGTATCTTTGTCTTTCTAACTGTCTATGAAATTGAAAAGCCCTCCGACATCATGGATTCTCAAGGCTTAGGATGCTAACCATTAGAATCACGCATGCAACCGAAAATCTCAATCCAGCTGCCCCCATTTCCCAAAAGAGGGGATCTACAAATCAGGGTGTAGAATGCATGTAATCATTAAACCTAAAAGAGGAATCTGGACGCTGTTTGATTTTCAATTAGAGTTTAAAAGTGCAGGCATATATAGGCTTTCAAGATTCGGTATGAAATCCTTTGCGTCTTCCTATTGCCAGAAAAGTTAATGGTTTGCTTTGTCAATGGGCCTTTCGGAGTTTTGATTATTGATGTATGTAATTGACTTTGTTACATGCTGCTTCTATGGACTAAATTTATTTCCATACTTGAAACGGTCTAATAGTCATGCTTAATCGAAGGATGCTTAATTAGTGATTTGACGATGAAATTGTGTTGTTTCGATTATCTTCTAGTCTTCTCCAAAACGAGAAAATAAAAATTCAAGGCGTGTCACCTGGAGATTGCCAGGGTAAGGATGATACCTTGATTAAAAAGTGTAAAGGAAATGCTGATCAATATGGAAACCACAGGTCTCCCAAAATAGTGTCTCTGAAGCACCATTGGTGGTGGATGATGAATTGGATTTGGGATAGAATGGAAGCGGATTTGTGGCGTTTTCACACATTGATATAACATAATAGTGATCTACTTGAATGGCAAGCATCAAATAGAGCTTATGTATTGTCAGCTCCATTGAAGCGGAAGTGCAGTGGCTTGAAACCGCCATTTGTGTCTCTCCAAACCACCACTCCATGGTTGATTGAAGGGTTCGAATGGAGCTTCAATATCCGAGAACTTGATAGCTAGAGGCATCCTATACTATTGTAGTATTTGCAAGTTCTATGGTTTTTAACTGTTCTTGCAATAGCTAGAGGTGGAAGACTTACTTCAGCTTTAGAAGGAACTGCTTGAGAGACATTGCTGCAGTTTTTTGATACTTCATATTCAAGAGACAGTTTTGATGAGCTAACGAAATTGGGTGTCAGAACTTGGTCTATTGAAGATGCTATTACTAATATTATATGTCTATATCAGGTGATTGAGATATAAAAGTTTTCAATAAGAATGAATCTGCATTATCTAGTTTGTTGACTCCTTACAAATTTTGAGAAAGAAAGAATTATAGTGTTGAATGAATACTTAAGTTGCTTTCTGGTATACTTCGAGACTTTCTTGGCCTACTGTAAAGCAATTCAAGTTGATCCGGTTTCAGCATCTTCGAATTCTACTTGTTGCTTCTTGTTGCAAACTAATCATTTGCTGCAAATTTATAAGGATATTGTTGTATACTGTAAGTGGGTATTACTTTTTTGCATCAAGTAGTAGTTTTGATCAGTTTTTAACGCATAAATGGCCAGAATCAGTGAAGTATTAGAGTTCATGAAAACTCTTATACAATCTACTATTGATGACACATTACAAATCAGCATAGGATCTCTCTTAGAAATTCAGACATGTCTACAAAATGCACAGGAAAAGATTGATTTTTTGCAGCTTGAATCTCAGCTTCAGCGAGAAGAACTACAGCAATGGAGTCATCATTCTGAACCTGTTTCTGTTCAGAAGATTGAAACAGACTCCCATAAACAGCAAGTCAATAATGTTACAGTTCATTCAAATAATGCAGCAGTTGTACATGCAGATTCAGAAACTCAGTCTGCACTTCCCAAGCCCATCATCAGACCTTGGGAACA
>APFE031350799.1:337143-347294 GCA_000404065.3 Pinus taeda
CATGCATAATTACACATATTAGGTTCATATGAATAGACAGATAGTTTTCATACCTTATTATCACAGTAGTTCAACCACCAAACTGAATTGGGAGTTACCATAGGTCATGTACTGAGGAAAAGTGTACTTGGATTAGCCCAGAATTCACTACCTTCAGACATTTTCCACAAACCTTATTAATTCATATCAGAGATGGATTCAATTTGATGGAGTTCTGATCATCAAGCTAGCAACGAAGTTTTATAGACCTTGTCCAATAAATCTTCGCCTCTATTTCACAAAGACTCATTTATTGCCTTCATAAAGAGGGCATGGATTTCATACCAAATATAAGGTCATTTTAGATCCACATGCATGAGAGGACTTAAATTCGGAGCAAGAAGTCATGTTACTAGGTCTTGTCCTAGTCTTAGCCAACAATAGCACTCAGACATGATACTCTTCCTTTCATTGAAAACACAGATCAATTTCAGACCACAAAGAAGCTCGGATCATAAAGAAACCAATTTGGGATTACTAAGATAGGGTTTTGTGGTACTTCGGCCTAGAATGGAAATCCAAATATGCTCAAAATTAGTCCCTCACATTCCTCTACCTTCACCATAAACTCAAACCATAGTCATATGTATCTTTCATAGAAAATACTTCAGATGTCACTACCATTAATAGAACTCAAAAACAGAGAGGATTAGACCATTGTTGAACTCAAACATACTTCAGAGATAATGTTTTTGACCTCTTCCATAGGAACCACAAAATTGGCCTATAATAAATATTAGAATCTCAGTCTTATTTCTCAAAATCTCGATCGTCTATTGTAGCTCGAATCTATTACAAGATTTCAAACTATGCTTTATAATTTGGATCATAGGAACTTGGCTCAAAATTTTAGTATTGTAACAAAAGAGTGATAATATAGGCTTCTCTCACATAGAATATTGGATTCCATTCCATAATTCATCTATATCACATATACTCATCTTCAATGCCCTTGTAGCTTTAATTCCATGTTGATTGTACTAGGGAAAAGATAGAACAAATTTCTTGTACATTTAACAACTTCAAACAATAATTATTAGCATTAACATTTTACATCATCAAGCAGTTATAAGAAAATTCATTCATAAGCATGAAATAGTAGTAGTAAATCACAATAGAAACAAAAGTAATAAATAAGAAACCATGAGACAAGAGACAGAAATTAGGCATGTGGCTAGGGAAAAACCCACAAGGGGAAAACCCAAAATTTCTTCCTTATGAGAGAGAGAGAGAGTTCATAGTTCAAATACATCAGAAACATCATCAAGAGAATAGCCAAACCAATACCCAAGAACAAGATGAAAATGCCAAGCCATCTTCCTAAAATTTTGGCCCCCTTCTTCCTACTTTTCTTCGTTGGAACAAAGCTCAATGTGTGAAGATAGATTGATGTGTGTAAATGAAGGAGGAAAGGATCCTTTATATAGACTTTTGAAGAGGTCGAATAGGTGCCTTTTTGGGCCTAGCCAACTTCAAATAACATGAGGTCGAATTTGTAATATTTGCAGGGAAAATATAAATTTGAATTTTCCAATTTTTCACACATGATAAAAATACCAAGCATGGCTGCAATTTTCAACACAACAGAGTCAAAATAGGTAAACAATTAACAAATTTGATTTACATTGAATTTGAAATTGATTATTTTTTTAAATAATTGAAACAACTTTTCTTTTTTTGAAATATGTAGTTTGGGGGACATGACCATGGTGATTGTGATTAGTTTGATGAGGAAGAGTTATTTGATTCTCCCAACCAATTCAAAATAATAAAAAAACTTGTGTTTAAAGCAAACAAAGAACTTGTTTGTTTGATTCGCATTAGAGATAAAACTCCCAAGATGAAACTAAGGATGCACATGCTGAATGAAGGTCTTAAGAGATATGAGGTACTAACCATATTTTAAAGTGGTGTTATTTTTATATCATACATTTAATTATGAAAGTTTGCTTTCTAACTACTACATTATCTAATCAAAAAATAATTTTCTTTCTTCTATAGGATTTTTTGGAAGAGACACTACAACGTCCAGCCACCATAAGCCAACATATACCTACGAGGTTATTCGCTTCTCCACCTTCAAGTGGTCTTAGTCCTAGTAGTCAGACTAGGTCCACACCTTTGGCTATGACCAATGAGCACGCACCCCTAGAGGAAAACACACAACCAACTTATGGATATGGTGATGAAGGTGACCCTATTGATGACACTATGGATTCATTTCCTGGATCGTCATGTGTTACCAACATGAGGACAATTCCATGCACATTTTTGGTGAATGAGTAAGGAATTCCAATAAAAACACCAAAAATCCCAGACATTTTTTAATGTTTTAACTATTTCATGTTGTCTCTCTCAAACATAAATCATCTATATTATTATTTTCAAACTAATGATCATATATTTTTGCATGTAGGAAACATCTTGTTCTATAAACACATGAATGACAAATCGTTGTTGATTTTTAGCCCACCATATGCACAAGGTGGAAATCCAAAATTTCCAACCAAAAGAAAGAGCTTAGGGACTACCCTGAATGCTTATTTGGGGTAGATACCTTCAATAAGAATGTGGTCACCTCCGCAGTCAACAACTATTTAAAATATATATGAGACATATATAGGCATCACTTGGAAAAGAACTCTACGTATGAGTGTTTTCCCATGATTCTTGTGAGGGAATTTAAGGCTCACATCGCCAATGCATAGGAGAAGAAACAAAAATAGGAAGGAAAAAAACCACTTCGTGCACCAAAATAAATTAAATTTTCAATTCGATACTTTTAATTTTCTTTAGTTTTAAATAAAATTGTGGTATATAACATACTTGAAACTTTTCTTAGGCTCCCCGACACTTTGAATTCCACCAAGGAAAGCTTGAGAAACATGGGAGACACAAACTAGGTCACGATGTCTACTCAAAGTTACAAGAACGAGTTGTAAGTACCCAAAAATCTTAACAATATTATTTGTTATATCGCCTTCCAACTATCTCAAACTTGTGCTAGCCAATAGCAAAAATCAATTCTCTTATGCATTAGAGGTTGATGAGTTCAAAACCCAAGCCACAAAGGAATACTTCTGAGTTGGTTTCAAGTTCAACCTTCAAGTTGTTTTTGATCGCCGAATAAAAATGGGACAAACTCCAAGACCCAATTTGAAGGACATGGTAAATAAAAATCAATCCACACTAACTTTTCATTACTTATAAAATACAATCATGTTTGATATCATCCATAAATGTAATGTGTTTCTTTTTTTTTTAAGTAGGGGAGAAACAATATCAACAAGCAAACTATTGATAGTGGAGTGTAGCCAGAACATGGTGCTCTTGTGTAGCCCCATGACAGTGGGGTGCAACACCATGATATTACTTCAAATGAGGCCCACGATGGAAATTGTATGATTGTTCTTATAAATTTTACGATGGTAATTTACAATTGCGTACTTATAATTGTTTTGCTTTGAATGGTAGAGCCTATCATACATGAGGATCCTCTAAGCACATGGCAAACATTCCAATGGTTTCGACTAGTGCACCAGGTAAATAATTACATTGCAAAGGTATTTTTTAGTGCTAATGAACTAATTCAATGTTATTGCCTTTGAATGAGTTCTTTGAATTTTTGGGTAGCCTCACCTTTTCTTCATTTAGAAAGAGGATTACTATTTAAAATATTTAATTTCAAATGGTGTATTAATTATAACCTTTCATGTTTCAGCTCCAGAGCAAGTAGAGGATAAGGATAGACAAGAAACTACTTTTCCTACCTCTGCTACTCAAGAAGGTAAAAAACACTCTAATGCTTTTTTATTAATGAAATACTTGTAATAATAATAAGAAAAAATATTAATTTGACATTTATTTCTTGTTGCAACTAATCATTCACCCCTCTTGCAGCAACCTCCACGTCATGAGTACATGATCAAGTTGTCAAGAAGAGTTCCAAAGGCCATAACAATTGAATGGAAAGAAGAAACTGATGTCCTCCTTTCTCAATTCATGTAAAAAAAAAAGGAAAAAAAAATGTTTGAATTAGTTATTTAATTAGAAACATCATGTACTATACTATGAATATATATTTTTTATGATAAAATTTATTGAGATGAAGTCTTTTGTGTCTATTATTAATGAATAAATGTTATGTGTTAATGAATGATTGCTATATGTTTCTTTATGTACCAAACCACATATGTTTCTTTATGAATTTTTTGTTTTTCTAGTGTTTACAGATGAATCTTAATGTGTTGTTTTCAACTATTTTCTTGTAGATAGATTGGTTATTGTGGAATTGAGAGTGAAATGAAAGGGTGGAGGGGCCATATGAGCTTCCACCTTCATGTGGTTGGCCCTATTCAGTAGAGAATAAATTAGTATTTGAAATCTTGGATCAAACCTCCCTCGATCCAACAGAGAAAAAATAAAGTCAATGTTGACTTCGTTGTTGCTCTGTCAAATCAAGGGAGGTTTGCTCCAAGATTATATTACTCCAATGTACTATTCTCGAAACCAAGAGGAGCTAATTCAAGTATTCATGCACTCAATTCTTTTTTATTATTTAGTCATAAAAATGTTAGTTAATTTATTTTATTATTGTGTTGGTTGAATCTTATACAAAATTGTTCTACAACAACCTTTAGAGATTAGAGCACTCATCTTTGTATGAGAGCCAAGGGGGAGTTGGAGTAGGAAGCTAGGAGACCTTCAATTGGGACTCAAGGTAGAAAAAACTTGGTTGATTTAATTTGTCTCTTGTTACAGATATAGATGTATATGATTTTCCCCCTCATTATCTTGTGTATTCAGTCTTGTATGGAAAACAAAATGGTAAATATAGTCTTCCTTGATTATATTAGGTTAGATCTAATAGTAGTCAATATTCCCATTGTTATAAAGGCTTTTATATTGGTGTTCTTTTTCTCTTGTGTATAGGAAGTAAGTGCTATGAGCTAGAGTTGGATCTTTGAGGCTATATCAGCCAAGACTATGCAAGGAAAACAATCTAATAAAGGCTTTCGGACATATTCTGGGTCTATCTATTTACAATGTTTAAGGCTCATTTGATTAGTGACAAGATTTCTTGTTTATCACTTCTAGAATGGTAATTTAAAATAGTAAAATAAAACAGAGGGGGGTTTTATTTCCCATTCAATCCTTTGTTCTATTAAGACAAAAAATAAAATACATTGGTCTCTTTTAACAATCTCGTAGATATATATTTTATTGATAAAGTCACATATGGAACACTCCTGAATAAGATTAACTTTGATTTCATTTATAATTTCAACAAACAAAAAATTGTAAGGTTGATGTTGCTTGATTTGATAATAAGATTTCTGATCTTTTTTTTTCCACAGTGACAATTGGCTTATGGAGGCCTTTGCAATCCACTTGTTTATTAATCCAAATAGGAAAAGATGAAGTTAGTATACTTTCACAATCTTAGATATCTATAGTCTTGAATTTTTGTTATGAATTATGCTAAAAATGGATTTTGGGTTTCATAAAATTTATTTATCAAGTCACAACCAACCTCTAATACCAGAAACTCAACCAATGATCATAAGATGTGTTTATTTTTTCTATTCTCATTCTAATTTTTATTCATGTGTTGAAACTACATTGATATAGGTGCATCTAAAACCCAAATCTATTAAGCATGAACAAAATAAAATTGAGGTCCCAACCTCAATGTTTTTGCATCCTTGAAGACTATTTAGCCACATTGAGGTTCACACTTTTCAGAATAACAATTACTTTGGGGGGTTTACTCCTTTTATGACATATCTTATCTTATTTATCCTTTTATGACATATCTTATTTATCCATCCCATTTCCCTCTTTCTTCTCTACTCTCTAAGGATGTGCTCCAAGTTTATTACTTGAGAATGATTCCAGAAGTTGGGAATATGTTTGTTTGCTACTAGATTGTTATTCCCTAAATGGAACTTGGAATGGGTGTATCAAGGTGAAGGTAGTTAGTTTACCACCAAAACGAATTTCACACATTCAAAGCATTGATTCATAAAGTAGCTTGATCCGTCCAATAATTTATCATCCCATAATCACTTGGTTATTTTGAGAAGTCGGGTATGGTTTCTAGAGTGATATGTGAAAAATATACCTCCAATAGAAATATATTTAGATGATTTTGCATCAATTTGTTATAGGTATTCTACAACAAGTTGTTGCAAATATAATTCTATACCAAATTGCTACAGGTTTGATTGCATGGAAAATTGATAAATGACCTGTTTCTCCAAAATTACAACATGGGTTTTTAAGAAATTATTGTAAGCGCACTTGTATTTATTAATTTCTATATATGATCAAATTATTAGTTAAGCTTTTGTAACTTGTGTTGTTAAGGCTACTAATGAGGAAGCTAGTAACACTTTGTGCATATTTTAACACATCTCCAAGACTGAAGGTTTCCATAGAATTTGGGAAGAGGAGATCCATTGTAGGAGATTCATCATTGCCATAAATTTATTTGGAAGTTTCTTAGAACACTTCCTACCACTTTATGACTATATGATTGTGTGAAGAGGATCAATTGTTTGTTGAGAATGCACCCAATATTTGAATTCATTTCCATCCAATAAATATTTGATTCAAAGTTATCATCTATAAGGATTTCATCACCCTTATATTTCAATAACTTTTTCAAACTAATAGCGTCAAGATACACAATTTTTCTCCTACACTTCTTATGAGATATGATCTATTTTCTTTATATCCTAGCATTTGTAAATGAATGCAACTATTGGGAATATGGAATCAGTGTTTCAGAAAGTAGAATTTGAATGGAAAGCTTAATAATTAAAGTGCCATAGAAGAATTCAATATTGAAATTATCCTAGTTACTCGTTCAAATTTTCATTTTACACCCCTAGGTTGCATATATCAAATTTACCCAAATGGACAACATAAATCTAGACTGTGCATTAGGTGCATTGATATGGAAACTAGTCTAGATCCATATAAATATGGTTTTGATATGCACCTCCAAGTTTTGAAGCTAGAGGTTCAAGGTATGAGGATTCTTATCTTGCATGCACACAAATGGGCAATATAAATCTTGATTACACATTGGGTATACTAAATATGGAGACTAGCCTAAATGCATCGAAACCAAAGTCTAATATGCACCTCCAGATTACAAATCTTGAGGATGCATGTCTTGAGTTCACACAAATGTCCAATGTAAAAATAAGAAATGCACTATATGCATTTGATATGGACACTAGATCAGATTCATCTAAACCTGAGAAAACGTGGGAAATATGTTTAGTTTTTATTTGATATAGGTCTCATAATCAATTGTTTCCTTTTTCCTTATTTGAGATATCATGTATATTTTAACTTTAAAAAACACAAAATGGAAAAATGTGAATACATAATGGTTTTTGCAACATTTTCTAACATGTAGGTGAGTGTAATAATCCCACACTGGCAAAAGTTTTGAGACAAGGGAAAATTTCAACTACACACCAAAAGCTTTGCCAATCCATAAGTTGGCTTTGGGGTGGAAGTATTTTGGTTGATGTGATAGCATCTTCCCTTTATTTGTTATTAACATCACTTGGAGATGCTTGCATTGTTTGTTGGTCCTCTTCCTTGTAGTGCTTCTCTGCACTATACTAGTGAAACCTCACATAACAACCAAGTAGGAATCCAGAAGAGAATTTTTTTATACAAAATTATTGTGTATAATAAACCACATATGAATTCAAATTAATGACCATCGCTTATAAGTGATTATTCATAAACTATTTCCTAAATTTTATTCCATGAACCATTAGATGGTCCCTTCCCAATATCCACAACCAAGAGTGCCAAAGAGCACTTGGCTCATCTCTAGAACTATACATTTAAGTGATCCCAATGATCTTTGATATCATTGCAAGCCATTTCATTGTCTATTTATTTCATTCATTATTATGTATTTCCAATTACTAAAACTCAATTGTCTTTTGAGGTTATTGAGACAAATTACTTGTCATTAATAGCTAAGCAACATACCTCAAGCATACCCGTGAAAGCATTAACTTCACAAATCCAGAATAGGAATCTAACATTCTTGAAGTGTTAATAAGACAACCCATCTACTACTATGATGTATCATGGTCTCAATGCAACATCAAGTTCACCAACAGATTCCATATCTTAACCATCCTACACATTCATAATTTCAAAATGATTTCATTACATAAACACATGCAAATAATTCAAAACAACGCCATGAGAACACTCAAATAAGAAGCCTACAAATCCTTCTTTTATTCATAAAATATTTTGCCTATATCAAGAGGCATTTCCAACTTGAGGCTAAACTTCAGCTCTACCTTTATTTAAAAACATATCCAAACAACATAAATTTAGGATCTTTACCTAAAAGCATATTTGTTTGTAACAAGGAACATGCTCTTTATTGTCATGCCAACAAGGCTAAAATATAAAGCAAAGACTCACATAGAGTATGGTAGAGAACAACATATATAATGGTTATGCAAAGGTGAATCAACAATGAAACCGTATAACTATATATGTTTATTAATTTATGTTCATACATAACTTTTGACACTTGAAAATTAAGCTCAGAACATCAACCTTTTGGGAGACAATTTTTGTTAAACACTTGGCATGCAAATATTTATAAAAAAAAAGTTGCATAGCATGGTGTTACTCATATTGTATTAAGTTCCAATTTGTGATTTTCATCCATTGATGGAAATTTGTTGTTGATTCCTTGGAGAAAATGGAGTAACCTTAAACTTCTCTCATAACAACATTACCAAATGGAAACCATCGTACTTGTTAAATAAGATACAACCACTATCAACATTCATCTTTAGCTGGAAAAAAAAAACTCTAGATCCTCTAGTTCTAAGTTGTGATATCCCTTGACTTGAAAATTTTATTGTAAATTTGTATATATGGTTAAGTGTGATTGTGTCTTAACTTTAAAAAGGACTTATTTATAAATAGTTTATCTGTGTGGTAAACTGATAAAGGTTGAATGCAGATCTTGTCTTTATTATGTTGTTAATAAAAATAAAGAGTATGGAAATTAGTCTAGAAACTACAACTAGTTGAAAGAGATAAAAGTTGCAAGCTAATGTTGGTTATTAATTACACATTCATTAATTCCTAATCAACTAATTTGAATGATTGAGTTAATTATGATTGTGGATATGATTGATCTAGAACTTCCCTAATTGACAGGATATTGTCTTCGAGAGCACTTCAAGAGTGGGAAGTAAAGCTCATAAATGAGCTAGTAACTACTTGCCACTTGTTGGGTGACGTGGAGGTAGTTACTAACTACCAAATGATTGATAAGGGGTAACTTTTTTTTTCTTGTTGGTGGGAGAGAGTACTTAGTGTTGAACTATGGAAGAGCAAGAGAAAGGACAAAAAGAATATAACTTGCAGACCTGTGTTTGGGGATGCTTTGGAGGACAAAGTGCCGACAGTTGGGTGGAGCTGGTGAGATCATGTATTAGTTCCAGAACTCAAAATTTCAAGTAGGTATTTTTGAACTATAAATCTGTAAACTTTTTATAGAAAAAAAATAGTTTAATTATTTGGTATTTGTTTTCCTTTTTGTTAAATGAAAGAGAAAATAATTTTTAGATGGTAAATGTGAGTAAAAACGTAGAGTGCTAATTATTTTCAAAATTATTGTAGTAGATATGTATTTTTTAATTCTAAAGGTTAATATTCATTGAAAATAAACCTTATTTCTTATGAAATTTTGTCATATTACTCTCACAAATATTTGGTTATGAATACAGCAAATAGGAGTCTAGACAATTACTAGAATTTATTTCCTAATTGGAATGGAAACAAAACATTTACTTCCATGTATATATGCATAACAAGTTGGAACAACAAATGAGAATCCCCGAGGGTTAGCTCAACTGGTCGAGTCCCCATTGTTAAGTGCCTTGCCAATCGGGAGGTCACAGGGTCAATTATCCTTGATGCCCTTGAGGTTAGACCTTGCTAGTTTGGTCGATGGGCTTTAAAAGTTGATTCCCTTCAGGGTTGATCTACCTATATTTTCCCATGGATGTAATAGTGACCCATGAACCACAGCGTAAAAT